>JADRCG010010496.1:2177508-2221003 GCA_019844195.1 Rhabdomys dilectus | reverse complement strand
TCTCTCTCTCTCTCTCTCTCTCTCTCTCTCTCTCTCTCTCTCTCTCTGTCTGAGACTTAACGTTTTAGTTGATTTTTCCACTATTTTTTTTGGCTTTCTTTATTTTTTTGGGGGGGGGGGCTTGTTTTAGTTGGTTTATTAATCTGAATTTTTAAAATTTATTTATTTTATATTGGATATTATATTTAAATTTAAGATTTTATCTCCTTACCCCATTACTCCAACCCCACCCAGGAATTCCCATCCCATCCCCCCTTTTCCTGCTTCTATGAGGATGTGCCCCCACCTACCCCTCCACTCCCACCTCCCCACCTTTGAATTCCCCCACACTCGGTGTCCAGCCTTTATGAGACTAAAGATCTCCTCTCTAACCTACACCTCACAAGCCCATCCTCCCCTACATATACAGATGGAGTCATGGGTCCCTCTCTATGTGCTCCCAGGCTGGTGGTTCAGACCCCGGGGAGCTCTGGTTGGGTGGTATTGTTGCTCTCCTCATGGGGCCACAAACCCTTTCTGCTCCTTCAGTCTTCTCTTTAACTCCTCCATTGAAAACTCCTTAATCAGATCAATGGTTAGCAGTGAGGATCAGCCTCTGAATATGTCAGACTCTGGCAGACCTCTAAGGAGACAGCTATATCAGGCTGTTGTCAGCATGCACTTCCTGACATCCACATCAGTGTCTACCTTTGGTGACTGCACATGGGATATATACCCAGGTGGAATGGTCTCCAGACAGCCCCCCTTCAGTTTCTGTCTCACATTTTTGTCTCCATATTTGCTTCCTTGAGTATTTTGTTGCTCCTTCTAAGAAGAACCAAAGCACCCACACCTGGTCTTATTTCTTTATGAGCTTCACTTGGTCTGTGAGTTGAACCTTGGCTATTTCAAGCTTTTGGTCTAATATCCACTTATCAGTGAGCAAATACCATGTGTGTTCTTTTGTGATTGGGTTAACTCACACAGGAGTTTCTACTTTCATCCATTCACCTAAGAATTTCTCGAATTCATTATTTTTAATAGCTGAGTAATACTCCATTGTGTAAATGTACCACATTTTATGTATCCATTATTCTATTGAAGGACATCTGGGTTCTTTCCAGCTTCTGGCTATTATAAATAAGGCTGCTATGACCATAGTGGAGCATATGTCCTTGTTATATGTTGGAGCATCTTCTGGGTATATGCCCAGGAGTGGTATAGCTGGATCCTCAGATAATGTTATGTCCAGTTTTCTGAGGAACAACCAGACTGATTTTCAGAGTGGTTATACCAGCTTACAATGCCACCAACAATGGAGGAGTGTTCCTTTTTCTCCGCATCCTTGCCAGCATCTCCTATCATCTGAGATTTGAACTTAGCCATTCTGACTGGTGTAAGGTGATGTCTTGGGGTTGGTTTGTTTTACATTTCCCTGATGACTAAGGATGTTGAACATTTCTTAAGGTGCTTCTCAGCCATTTGAGTTTCCTCAGTTGAGAATTGTTTGTTTAGCTCTGAATCCCATTTTTAATAGGGTTATTTGGTTTTCTGAAGTATAGTTTCTTGAGTTCTTTGTAAATCTTGGATATTAGCCCTCTATCAAATGTAGAATTGGTTAAGATCTTTTCCCAATCTGTTGGTTACCATTTTGTCCTATGACAGTATCCTTTGCATTGCAATTTTATGAGGTCTCATTTGTCAATTCTTGATCTTAGGACATAAGCCATTGGTGTTCTGTTCAGGAACTCTTCCCCTGTGCCTAGGTATTCGAGGGTCTTCCCCAACTTCTCTTCTATTAGTTTCAGTGTATATGGAATTATGTGAAGGTTCTTTATCCAATTGGACTTGAGCTTTGTACAGGGGATAAAAATGTATTGATTTGCATTCTTCTACATGCTGACCTCCAGTTGCATGAACACCATTTGTTGAAAATGCTGGCCTTTTTCCACTGGATGATTTTAGCTTCTTTGTTAAAGATCAAGTGACCATAGGTGTGTGGGTTCATTTCTGGGTCTTCAATTCTATTCTATTGATCTTCCTGCCTGTCTCTGTACCAATATCATGCAGTTTTTTCACTATTGCTCTGTACACTATTGCACAGTTTGAGGTCAGAGATGGTAGTTCCCGCAGTTCTTTTATTGTTGTGAATAGTTCTCCATATCCTGGGTTTTTTATTATTCCAAATGAATTTGCAAATTGCTCTTTCTATCTCTATGAAGAATTGATTTGGAATTTTGATGGGAATTGCATTGAATATGTAGATCGCTTTTGGCAAGATTGCCAGTTTTACTAAATTAATCCTGCCAATCAACGAGCATGGGAGATCTTTCCATCTTCTGAGATCTTCGATTTCTTTCTTCAGAGACTTGAAGTTCTTGTCAAACAGATCTTTCACTTGCTTGGTTAGGTTCACTCCAAGATATTATATTATTTGTGACTATTGTGAAGTGTATCATTTCCTTAATTTCTTTCTCAGCCTGTTTATCCTTTCAGTAGAGGAAGGCTACTGATTTGTTTGAGTTGATTTTATATCCAGTCACTTTGCTTAAGTTGTTTATCAGGTTTAGGAGATCTCTGGTGGAAATTTTAGGGTCACTTAAGTATACTATCACATCATCTGGAAATAGTGAAATTTTGACTTCTTCCTTTTCAATTTGTATCTCTTTGACTTCCTTTGGTTGCCTAATTGCTCTGGCTAGGACTTCCAATACTATATTAAATAGGTAGTGTGAGAGTGGTTAGCCTTGTCTAGTCCCTGATCTTAGTGGGATTTCTTCAATTTTCTCTCCATTTGGTTTAATGTTGGCTACTGGTTTGATGTATATAGCTTTTACTATGTTTAGGTATGGACCTTGAATTCCTGATCTTTACAAGACTTTTAGCATGAATGGATGTTAAATTTTGTCAAATACTTTCTCAGCATCTAGTGAAATGATCATGTGTTTTTTTTCTTTGAGTGTCTCTATATAGTGTATTACATTGATGGATTTCAGAATATTGAATCATACCTGCATTCCTGGGATAAAGCCTACTTGATCATGATGGATGATTGTTATAATACATTCTTGGATTCCGTTTGCGAGAATTTTATTGAGTATTTTTGCATCGATATTCATAAGAGAGATTGGTCTAAAGGTCTATTTCTTCGTTGGGTCTTTGTGAGGTTTAGGTATGAGTGTGATTGTAGTTTCAGGATATGGTGTCTTCATGGGAGCAGAGCAGCAAGGTGTCTGCCTCAGCTACAAGGACTAAGCAAGGGCTCCTCTTGGTTTCTTATCATTATAATAACCTTTCTAATCTCAAGCTCATTTTTGAGTCTCAAATCCAAATTAAGCCCATCATTTAAATCCCAAATACTTGTCTACTATTGAGAATCACACTTCTGAATTGTCTATTGTTCAATTTATAAAAACAGCAATTTTATATTTTTGTTAACCTTCCTATTTGTTTAAAACTAGCCATTACTTTTGTTCTTCATTTTATGTTCAAAAGAGACAGGATGAATCTTGTTGGGAGCCGACTCCTAGCAGAAAGCAGCTATCATCTTTGCAGCCATCTCAGGCCATATACCCTGACAAGAGACTTGTTTTCAAAAGCTAGACACACTCTGATAAACATTTTGTTTTGTTCACATATCTTGTTTTGTTGTTTAGTGCCCCCAGCTGCAAGGTGCACGTGGTAAAGTGTCTTCAGTTGTGTTCACCTGCTTGTCCACAGCTGCAAGGCATGTGGTGAAGTGTATATATACCCATGATTTCTTTTTAGTAAATGGGACTTGAACAGACTCTCTGTTTTGTCTCTATCCCTACTCTCTCTCTTGCTAGACCCTGTTGACTGACCCAAATGGACCTGGTCACTTGGCCCCCAAAAGTGGGGCAGCATAGTCTGGTCAGAATCTTATATTAAATTGATTCTATGTTACGTGTTACTATAGTCAGTTAACTTCTTTAGTTCTGCCTTCAGTTGTTGGTACTTTGAAAAATTTAGGAGAAAGATTGCATGTAAACAAAGAATCAGTAGGTGTGTCATGAAAACTTCAGCATAATAAAGGAGAAAACATAAAAAGGATGTTGAAATCACAGGGATGACATTTTGATTAAAGACAGCAGGGTAAAGGATGAATTTACAAAAATGTGTCAGGTGTCTTCTGGTATTTTTCTGGGGATAATTTGATAAGAAAAATGTTTTTACTGATTATTTTGTATTATATTATTAAAATTGTGAAACAGCATTTTCTAAAGAAAGAAAACTGATAATTGACACATTATTTCTAATTTTATAAGTTAATGTTATGGGGAGTCCCTACCACTCAGACACAGTTCATATCTAATAAATATTTTTTTTTCCATTTTTCTGGGACTACAAAGCAGGTGATCAGGACCTAACTGTAGTCTGAGCATTTAGATCAAGGGTTTTAAAAAGTGTGTCACTCTACAGATTAAGGGAGAGGTTTGCACTAGCAGACACTTTAATAAAAACTAAGATCAGTGATTAGCTGAGAGGCACAGGTTTAGACAAACAGACAGTTTAACAGAAGCTAAGTTGAATTAAAGGGTCATCTTAAACTTAGATTCTTAGAACAGAGCTGGGAAATTTTCCACAAGATTTTTCATCAAGGAAATGGAATTTTTGTTAGCTTGACATGGTCTCAGCAAAAAATACAAAATGTAGGAACTGTCTTGTTATGTCGCATTAAGACAATTTAAAAGGTTTAATTTGGCATTTGTTTGTCATTTACTTACAAAACCTAACTTTAAAATTCATCTCTGACTCTTTTATTTAGGCTACTTATGTCTTTATTCTAAAAAACCAACATTGAAAATTTAATGTGTAGTTAAATCAAAGTATAATTTATTTGCTTGGACAGATTCTAAATAAATTCTACAAAGAATTTTATTTATATAGAATTATTACTTCTATATATTAGGGATAATTCAATTCATGGAAAGATGCTAATTTTCTTGGATAGTCTTTTCTAACAAAACCTAGCAATGTTAGATGCATGAGAAGCTCTGATTCAGTTTCAAACTTGTCCAGTATGATTAATTACTAGGCAATTAGGCTTAACCTGACAGTTCTATTTTTGCAATAATATATGCATATTATTTTGTAGAAGTAGATATTGGTTGGAAACAAAATTGAACTTCAGGGTCTTAACATTCACCTAAGATATATAAGACACATGGTAGAGGTATTTTTTTCCAGCATAATCATTTGTTATCATTACAGACATATGGCATTTTATTCTCATTAGATATTGTTTTCTTTATGTGGGATAGTTCTAATAATGAAAACACTGCCTATAAACTGGAGATCCAGCATGTGTGAGCACACCAATGCTTTCAAGGAGTGTTTAATAACCATGTGTCTAAGAATTAATTTGTACATTATATTCTTCAACTATAACTGAGCAAGTCTTAACACTGATTTATATAGCTTCATTCTTACTTTTATTCTTTAATTCTACCTTTTTTCTTTCTCTTTACCTCCCTCTGAGCACTTCTCTCTGATCTGCTTTACAGAGACCACAGAAAAGTTCTTCGAATGACCAGGGAAGTATTGACAATATTTATTATGGCCGGGATATAGCTTCATTATGCTCACATGATTTTATACATTATGGTTTAGCCCCCACTGTGAGGGGTTAAATGTATGAAAAATTAATCCAACTAGTCTTCTGATACTGAAATGCCATGGTAGCCTTCAAACTTCAGGATTAATATAAATAAAATGATAAGTAAAATATCATTCATATTTAGTCACCTTTGGATTACTTTCTATGAATACATTTTAGCTTTGAAACTAGTTTCTGTAAGTAGATACTCCTACCACATGAATAAATATTAGAATAATTGCACAGCAGGGTGATTATTGTCAACAGTAGTACATGATAATATTGTAATAGCTAAGAAAATATATTTAAATATCTTCTCATTAAGAATGATAAGTGATGATTACCCTTATTCATTCAATTTTATCTGCTAACAATTATACATGTGTCACAACATTCACTCCATAATTGGTTATAATTATGAACTGTCAGTTGAAATAATAATAATTATGAAAAACCATTATAAACACAGAATATATGGACTTTAACTTTGAAAAACTCTATCTCTAATTTTTTTACATTTTATTTATGTATTCTTTGAGAATTTCATACATGCATGCAATGCATTTTGATCATATCAGTGCCTATACTCTTCTGCAATTCTTTAAGTCCTGTCTATATCTCTTCACTACCTTATATCTGCTTTTTATTTTTTATTTTATAGCTTACTGAGTTCAAATACTGCCCATGTGTACATGAATGTAGAGCCACCCATTGGAGCATGCAAGAGGCCACATGCATTTAGGAAAGATTATCCCCCTGCAATCAATAACCAGTAGCTTTAAACTCTCTCTCTCTCTCTCTCTCTCTCTCTCTCTCTCTCTCTCTCTCTCTCTCTCTCTCTGTGTGTGTGTGTGTGTGTGTGTGTGTGTGTGTCTTTGTGAGTCCCTCTCTCACCCTTACCAGCATGTTGAATGCTTGTTCCTGTTCTTAGTCTAAGTGTCTCAGTCTCCTGTATGCTGGGATCAAAAGCATGTTCAGTGTGTTTGCTGTAGAACAATGTCTCATTTAGTAGGCAAGAATGGGTTGTGTAGGGAGGTTTCAGTTATTTTCTCACGTCAGCTGACTCTATTTTTCTTTATTTTCTTTTGGTCGATGATCTAGCTTTTAAGAAGGAACTAAAGTGTCACTATTGCAGATGACAAATGAAAATCTGTTTACCTTTGAGGAAAAAAAGTATTTCATTACTGTTTGTATGTTTTCAGTTCTGAAATATAGCACGTACAAAGTTTTAGGCAGCTCAAATATCCTCATCACAGAGAATAGATGGGGGAAATTCATCCATTTTTTTAAAAAAAAATTTTCTATTTTTGAATTTTTTGTATTTTTTTATCCTTGAGAATTTCATGTACATATTACACATAATTATACCCAACTCCCATTTCCCTGGTTCTACTGCCTTCAAATATCCAACAACATGACTCTCTCCAAATTTTCTGTCCGTCCCCTTTATTTTGCAACCCATTGAGTCCAACTAGCACTGTCTATATGAGTATAAATGGATATGGGACCATCCATTGGAGCAATCGAAGTATTACATTGGTCACATCCTAACGAACATAAAGTATTCTCATTGCCAGGAGTTTCTAACTGCCCATAACTCTTCAGTGAGGAAGGAGAATAATGTACCTGCCCCCTTAATCTGGACCTTACTTTTGGCTTGATTTATTGGGTAGATCTTGTGGGATCTACCACACCTGGTGTGAGTTTATGGGTGAAATAGTCATATATCTTTCATTCCATACTTTTCATTCCATAGCACTCTACAATACCACTTAGATCTTATCTTGTTTTTGCTTCCTCCTCTGTGATCTGTCCTGAGTGCTAGTGGTAGTATTAGTGGTTGTTGTAGGGAGGAGGGAGAGAAAGATACATATTTGTTTTAAAAAAGAAGAGAGCTTTAAAAAGACAATATTGATATAATGATATAAATGTATAATTGTTATATGTGATTTGCATTCAGTATATGGTATCTCAAATCAAAGATGGTTTGACACAACTACATTAAAAATCTAGGGGACATTTAGAAACACTTCACTATATTTAAATTATCATAGAATATTGTTCATATCAAGGGATTTGTTGCAAAATAAATTATTGGAATAAGGTGTGTTTTTATAAGTGTTGTTTTCATTGTTTATATATGTATTACTTAGAACTTATGGGTTCTATAGTGATAAGAGATACACAGCTACATATGATAGAAAACGTATTTATTTTTTCCTGTGACACTCCTTTGTATGTGACTCGTATCTATTTTTCCTCTCATTAAGTTTATAATATGTTCAGATCAATTTGTGAAACTTAAGGTATATGTATTCACTCTCTGATCCCTAAAAACAAGCCACACCCATGTTCTGTCACATTCTTTGACACTGATCCGAAGGAAATGTACAAACATTTCTCATACTTTTTGAGTAACTTAATTCTTTATTTTTGCAAGTCGATTAATTAACTTAATTCTTTAATTTTGCAATTTCAATACAAAATTGTTTGGAAATCTCTTGCAATGATTCACATAGAAAACCTTTGACTCGGCTACTTTCAATACAATTTAATAAATGTGTTTAATTTTCTTTCTTCAGATATTAAAATGACCTTTAATTTCTGTCTTTTATATTTACATTCATTAACATTCAATATAATACACATAACTGCTACTGATGTCTAATGCTTCCCATATCATTAACAATAACTTATTTGTATACTGTACTTAAAATTTCTACATTTGACAAGTTATTCTTTCAATATTTTATTTGATCTTTCCTCTTTAAATATTAGCTATGTGAATATTAATTTGGAAAGTCCTGCTTTGATACAATATGAATGTTTGAATTGCTTTTTTTTTTTAAAGTCTTCTAACTCAGCATCTAGAATACAGCAATATCAACTCACAAACAGAGGGTATATTTCATAGACTGTTATTTAAGAAGACAAGAGTAACAACCACACAGTTACTTCTTGGAACATACTGTTAGTAAGTCAGTAGTAATTCAGAGCAAATTAAAGTCAGACATTGAGAGACTGCATGTATAATAACTTAAGAGAGAAAAAATGTGTAGGAAAAGGATATTGTTTGCAAAGTTAAATAGGTAGAAATCTAAAGGCAATAGCTTAAAAAACTAAAATAAGCAAACACTAGGGAATATACAGAAATACATGTGTACCAAATCTTCCTTTATATATGCAAAGTCTTCTGACATTTTACCTTTATTAAACAGTATTTTGAGGAACATAGCTAAATGTTTATTATCATCTTACAGTTACCCATTATGAGAATAACTAAGAATTATGGGATAATAATTGCAGTCCAACAGCTTTGTTAGGATTTTATATTAAATAAATTCATTCTCTCTCCACATTTACTAGGGAGATATTATTATTTCAATGTAATTGAAATAGTAAGTCCAGTATGGTGAGCACAGTTAATAATTGGCTGCATTGTTTGTTTTAAATTCAAAATTGTTGAAATCCCAACATTGGCAAGTTGACCTGTATTTGGAAATTCAGTTTGAGTTAGATGTGTTACTTAAGTGATTTTTATTTGATTAAAATCAGTATTATTCCCATTTTACTAATATCCTAAATAAAAAATGAGACAACACTGTACACATGAAAGAATCCTTGAATGTAACTATAAACTAGACAGAAAGAGCTATTTCTACCAGTCAACAAATATCGAGGAACACTAGAAAAATTGAAATCAAGAGGAAGGCTTGAGACATTTACCTAGAGGAGTTTCACAAACAAAACAAAAAACAACAAACATATTGATTTTATACTTTTAGCCTCTAGGGCCAAAATATAATGGACACCTATCATTTTATCTAACTAATCAATAGTACTTTGTGATGGCAACCCTATGAAATTAGAAAAATCACACTGAATAACTCTACAATTAATATCCAAATATAACTACTATGAGTATGTTTATGATTGAGGCTTGGTAGCATATTCTCTAACAATACATTTTGAAAGACAATTTTCTTCATAACTTGACTATATTTTAGTGCCTTGTGTGTTTAGAGATTTTTTTAATTTTAGTGCCAATTTGGTTGATAATTAGGTAATATCTGTAATTTGTTTTCAAAGTTAGTTTTTAACATTTTATGTTTATGTGTGCTTCACCTGCATGTACATCTATTAATAAGGTGCTTTCTTGGTGCCCACAGAGACCATAAGAACACACTGGACCCCTCTGGAACTGTTGTTACTTACAGTTATGAGCTCTCATGTCGGGACTTTGAACTGAACCCAGGCCTCCGGAAGGGCCATCAGTACTCTTAAACACTGAGCCATCTTTCCAGCTCAACCCAAAGTATATATAAACTTTTACCGATATCAAATTTTTAGGAATGAGCTGCTACAATATAATGGTAATTTTTTCCTAATGAAATTTTTTTATAATTATTTATCACATCAATTGTGAGGAAAGTATTATTGTACTGAAGTACTAATTTTGTCATTACTATAAAATGTTTTATCATATTACAGTATTTAATAAAATTTGTCTCTAATTAAATAGATAATTGACATTGCTTATGTTAGTTACAAATAATTAAACGCACACATGGTTAAACAATAGGAAGCATTTAAACCAACATCTTCTACAATAAAGAGGAAAATGAATTCACTTATTGCCTAATATTCAGATACTAGGCAACCCAAACCAACATAAATAAGAGTTGCAAATGGTGGAGTGTCAAACAGTAGCATTTGGGGATGAGAAGACAAAGAAAAGAGATATATGGCAATAAGAATTTTGCATAAGCTACTTTCTTTGGCCAAACAAGTTGATTAAGATGAACAGCATCTTTGATACAGATTTTAGAGGATAAATCTGAGACTGTCAACAGAAAATTATAAAATGGGACAAAGTGAGCAGGAAGTTAATCAAGCATTGATGTAGAGAGGATATCTCAAGTGTGACTGAGCACATATATTCCTTAACTACAACCTCTTAGTGGAGAAGAATTGGGTTTCCAGGATCCAAAGAGGCAGTTTCCACAAGGCTCTGGCCCCAGTTCATCACTGGCCTGGCTAAGCATACATCTGTTTTTAGACAAAGGATTAACATCTTATTCACACATCATGACCTCAGGAAAACCTCAGAACTCGCCTAACCCTCAACCACAGGAAACTTCAAACAGCTGCTAAATCAATCAATGGAAAGGATAAACATCACACCAGGTACTGGAATTCATATTTTCCATAGTTATAGATAAAAGATAATTGTGATAAGAGAAAATACATATCATAAATTAAACAGTACTATCCTTTCTGTAGTTTATTGTGATAGACATTTTTGTTAAAACTTTAGTTCTAAAGTTGATTTTATAACTATTCATTTCTACTTAGTATCTTTCAGAAATACTGTAATGTCCCAAGTATACCATTTTTTTCTCCATTTAGATAAAGTTGTTTCATACGGAAATGCTAAAGTTAAAATGGAAATAAATTGCTCATGTATTTGTTGCTGTTTGCTTGACAGTCAGTTAAATCAAATATAGAAACTATCTCCACAAAAGTGACCATTCTTCCTGAACTTTGTGTAGGCTTAGATTTTTGCTAATAATAAAGGTTCTCAGATGTATATTTTTTACCCCAAATAAATAAGGGAATAATTACATATCCATATGTGATATACAAATGACCTACCTATATTTATATGACCAAATGTTTAACATCCTTAGCCATCAAAGAAATGTAAATTTGGACTACACTGAGATTTAGTCTTATCTTATTCAGAATAAAAATCATTAAAATAGCAATTATAACAAAGGCTGGCAAGATTTAATAAAAATGAAAAACTTATACATTGACAATAGGAATGTAAATTAGTACAGATACTATGGAAATCAGTATAAACTTTCTCAGAACACTGAAAATTGAACTTGATATAACTCAGATACTATTCCTAGCTCTATATGCAAATATCTCTACTTCAGTGTTAAACACAGGTACTTGAACCATCCATGTTTATTGCCACATTATTTACAGTGGCAAAATTATAGAAATATCTTATGGTTTAATCAACATATGAATGGAGAAAGATAATGAGTCTATACAAAATAGGGTTTTGTCCTGACATAAAGAGAAGTGAGACTTTGAAAAATGAGATCTTCATATTATACAAAATAAAACAGTCATGAAAATAAAATGTTCCTTCTCACATGGGCCTCGTGTGTGTGTGTGTGTGTGTGTGTGTGTGTGTGTGTGTGTGTGTGTGTTTATTACAAGAAAGAAAGGGAAGAGTTTCAAGGGTGAATATAGTGAATTGGTATAAATGCACAGAAATCATTTTGATATATTCCAGCACAAGCTACAATAAATGTATGTCAATACAAATAACGGAATATCCAATGAAAAATAAAAAATAGAAACATCTGTGGCATTGTCAATGGTGTAAACAGAATGACAATATAATTACTGACACTTTATAAAGGCATTTTAGTCAAACTTTGAATTCTGAAATAGTGTTTTATGAAACTGTATGTTTAAGAGATGAAGCAAAGGCTGTGGTTCAGAGCACATACCACACTTGTGCAAACACCAAATTATGTCTGGTAGCTCATTGCCACCTGTAACCTTAACTCCAGTGTATCTATTATCTCTAATCTCCTTGTATACCTAACCTCACATTCACAGATATTCACATATCTACAAGATAATAATTTAAAAAACTAACAAAAATAAAATAAAAAACAAGCAAACGAACAAACAACAATAATAAAACCAGAAACTATGTAGCTAGAATCGAGCTGATCATCTTCAATCATGAAACATTTTCCAGGAAGTCTGTTCTCAACTAAATTGAATGTTATGTAAATGTCTAAAACTTATGTATGTGTAAAATAATTATTTAAATGATAGTTATAGGCCCTTTTAAGGAATCAAGCCTAATTTCAATTTTCTGTTTAAAACTACACAGACAAATAATTTCATGATAACCATGAACTGTAAAGTTTTATGAGTAGGGTAAAATTGGATATGATGTGAGTAAACAGTCTACAACTCAGAAATTCATTTGAAGGCATTCCAGTAAACTAATAGGTAAAAAACACAGTATCAGAACAAAGAATCTGAATATGATTTGTACAAATCTCTATAGTATAAGAGAGGCCCCAAGACCTGATACTATTACTGAAGCTACGAGGCGCTCACAAAGAGGGACCTATCACGACTGTTGCCTGAAAGACCCAACAAGCAGCTGAAAGAGTCAGATGCAGATATTTGCACCCAACCAATGGACAGAAGCTGCTGAGCTCTGTGGTTGAGTTAGGAAAAGCTGAAAAAAGCTGAGGAGAAGAGAGAACCTGTAGGAGAATCAATTAACCTGGACACCCGAGATCTCTCAGACACTGGACCACCAACGAGGCAGCATGCACCAGCTGATGTGAGGCCCCCAACACATATACAGTAGAGGAGTGCTAGGTCTGAGTTCAGTCAGAGAAGGTGCACCTGACTCTTAAGAGACTGGAGGCCCTAGGCAGTTTAGAGGTCTGGCGGGGTGTGGGGAGAAACATCCTCATGGAGAAAAGGGTGGGGGTAAGAAGGGGTTGGGGAGTAGGATATGGGATGTGAAACAGTCAGGGGGAGGACTTGGAGGGGAATAAAATTTGGAGTTTAAAAAGAAAGAAAAATAAACAATAATAATTTTTTTTTTACAAAATATGATGTGTATATGAGTAGCCAGATTTAGTCCTTCCTCTAAAAACAATAACTTATGCTTGTGAAATTGCTTGAAGCCTTCAGATATAACAGGAAAATCAATAATATGATAAAAACAAACTGTCAAAATATTAGAAGTATAAATGTGGGACATAGAGAAGTGCCCGTCTATATGCTGTTTGCCACATTATATAATTTTGTGGCTCACTTTCTACTGCATGCCCTGAATCAAGGAAACAAAATTTGGACACATCATATGTGAAAGGGTTGATGGCAGAGTCCTTTTTAAATCCCAGAAAAAAGAATAACAGAGAAGCAAGAGGACTGCATTCACTCAGGTGATTGCTATAAGGATTTCACATATTAAAGAATAATGATAAAATGATAAAATTATAATTATTAATATCAATGATAATGAAGAAAGGGACAACAAAAATAATCTAAAGAATACAGTGAGAAAACTGCAACCAAGAGTTGTGTATCTAATGAATAAATTAAGTTCTATTAAGTGAATTTCAAAAATCACTAATTTAAAATAATTTTGACTTCATAGTGAGCCCAGGCTGCTGAGTGGGGGAAATTCAATTACAATGTTTTTCTTGGTAGGGCTCCTTCTCTTTAATTAAAATAAGTCTCAGAGTGTCAAGAATGGGTTGTTGTTGTTGTTTAGAGGCCTGCACTTTTCTGAAGAAAAACTGAAGAGTAAGTCTAGGGGAGAGGGTAGATGGGGTGAGAGAACAAAGATGAGTGGAGGGAGAAAATGTACTCAGGATGTATTGTACGGAAGAAGAATCTATTTTTAACAAAAACACAAATAAAAAGTGTAAAACTTATTGTTAAAAGCAGATACAAGGGAAGAAGAGATGACAGTAAGTACCAGCGTACAGAAGAGAAAGAGGAATCATATCATTGGCTAAATATACCAAGGTTAATTTTTAACCTTTACAAGATAAGCTCTGGATAGGTTGGAAATAAAACAGAAGTCCTAAAGCAAAGACTCTACAGAAGCTTAAATATATACCTATAATGTGAACATGAATGTCGCTACTAAAAAGACCTGAGTGAAGAAGAGTTTGATATAACATGCAGTTGGTAGATTTGAAATGCTTCAGCATCTGTGTTTAAATAATAAATAAAGCCATCCTGAAGCCTTTACTATGAATGTCACACTAGCTTTTCAGAAATATATAGTTTATTTCATATAGTGGCAAATGTTTCCTAATATGAAAATCTGAAATTTAGGAAACATTCTACATGTACTTTCCCTAGGAAAGTGCATACAGATGGTTATTACCATCTTAGTGAGGGCAGAAAAGAAGAGTCTTTCTGAATCATAGAAAGCAAACTGCTTTTTATAGGATTGAACAACACTTTGAAATGAGCCAATGAATAAAACCGGAATTTGTTTTGTGTCTTCAGCTTCATTCATAAAGATATGCATGTTACTATTAGATCCTTGCTTATAGAAGCTGTGTTGTTGCCATGAGAACTAAGCTGGAATGACTATTGAGCAGTTGGAAACATATGCAAAGAGGTGGCAGACATCCTCCTGCCCTCACCCACTATTGTCACAAATAGACAATCCCAGAATAAACATGGACAAAGACACTGTAACCCAGGTCCTGCTTTGTTTATCCAGATGGGTACCAGTGCCCAGTCTGTCACCAGTTTTTAAGAAAAAGCAGCAATGAGGTATTGAATCAGGGCAAAGCCAACAATTTATTTCTCTTTGGCAGTTCTTCTGTCTATACCTCTGCTATTCTAAGGTCATAAGCTGTTGACTTCTGGTAAGAAACTCTTCATGTTCACATCAGCAGATTAGAAAAAAAAGGAAATTAATTGTTAGGCCTTCTTTCTTTGGCTCAAGGACCTTTTGCTGGCCAGACTTGAACTCATTAACTCTTAGTGAACCAGAAAGTAAAAAGAAAAGAAAGAAAAAATTTACATGGCAATATGCAAAGGCACACATACATACATACATACATACACACACACACACACACACACACACACACACACACATTCTGTTTAGGCCTGACAACCTGTCTCATCAACGCCACAAGTGTTTATGCATATCACATACATACACATATACCTACACATGTATGTATAAACATACATATAGACAAACATGCATATATATACATACATATACGTATACGTATACGTATACATGTATACATGTATACATGTATACGTATATATGTATATGTATATGGCAAATGGAACAGAGCCCCAGATACCACCACTTTATTCCTTTTCTCTGGCCTTCTTATATATTTTTGGACAAAAATTCTTTAAAAAATTACCTCATAGATAAAATGTTACACAAAAGCTGAGTTAGACAAAAGCTGAGTTAGAGAAGGATGTTGATAGTTAATTTCAAAGCAATATTCCATTCTATAAGCTCATTATAAGTTCAAACGTGGCCACACTTTACCATATTATACACCTGTGGCTTCATCCTTAGATCTGACCCAGAAGGAATGTTTTTCCTTAATCACAAATTTGTCCGTAGCCTATTTCTCTTTTTAGTGTAACTGGGAAAACTCGCTGTATTCCTTATTATGCAACCTTTACTTACTATTCTAAGAGGACTGGGCACATCCTATTCTTGATTCCATCTTTATTGTATCTTTCTGGCAAAACAACTAAACCATCTCCCAAAAACTTTATTCTTAAAATTACTTGATTTAAATCAGGAGTTCAATAAAATATTCAATTCATCTAAACAGCATGAATTCATGAGAGTTCATCTTCATGTTGATTTGCAGGAAATTTGGCCAGTAGGGTGAACTGATTCCCAGGAATCATCAGGCTACTTAATGCTGGCAGGAATGGTATATTAATAGAAAGAACCAGCCCTGAGATGAAGTCTTTTGTGGCCTTGCCTCTCAGAGCTCACTCATCATAAGCCATGCAAAAACAGTGGGTCATCACTAGAAAATTTACTTGCATGCCTTTAACCTTTCCTAATGGTTCCCAACAGATAGGTAATGCATTTTATGTATTTCCTGTGTATCCTTTCTAGTTTCCATGTTTTGGATCAAAGTAATCACTATGACACAGATTTTATAAATGAGATATGAACTGCATGTCCATTTCTATGATTTTTTTGAACTAGAAAGTTAAAAGTTATTATTTCCCTTGTTGTTCATTCAAATTATTTGCAAATGAACCTGGAGATGCAGCAGCTTGCTTGCAACAGTAGAGAAATAAACACAAAGACAAAGCTTGCATAGTTTAACAAACAAGTGCCTTATATGAACAGGTTACAGCATAGCTAAACCAATGTTACAACTGCTCTCTTTTTTCATGGACATCTAAAGAAACACAGCACCTATATGTCCATCTACCTGGCTTCCGATCAGCCTTTTTACTTCTGGTGACTAAACATGTTTCTTACTTACACATATATTTAGAGAAAAAGGCATGAAATATTGATCACTACTTTGCTATCATTTTTTATATCCCCACTCAATGAAAGCAGTGATTGCCTTAGGGAACTTATAAAGCAGAAACAATGAATCTCCCTGCTCTCCATTGCTGTTTGCTTGTTTATACCTCAGAACCATTTATTTCCATTAGCTCAGCTTATTAACTTAAGTCTTCTGCCTTTGGTTTGTTCTCTTAATTTAAATCTTATTCTGTTATGACCTAGTGTTCCCTATGAATACCAATCAATAAATGACAGAATCTCTCTATCCCTGAGCTAGTAAACATATCCAATGTTGACTTATCCTATGTCTACCTGTATCTTAAGTCTTTCCTGGTGTTACATGACTGCCTTTATCATCTCCTATATAGAATCACCATGGCAAGTGATTTCTAGGTATTCTTCCTACATTTGCTTTTAACTTTAACAAAGTTGTATTAAAACTTGCTTGTTTCACAGTATATACCATGCCAGACCTCTATAGTCATTTTACTTTACTTCTTCAACAAATATGGAAGTCTTCCATGGTCTTTCATCTGAATGTTTCTGTCTTCTCGAAATTCTTGTGATAAAGCTTGATAATTAAAATGGTAGGATCAGAAGGGTCTTCTGAAAGTAAACTATTTATAAGAGTAGACTCTTTTTGACCAGAGACAAAGCCCATGAGCCACCAGGCTGAACCACCCAACTTTAAGCCCTAATACTTACACCATATAAGGAAGGAACAATTTCCCGCACTTCCATTTGAACTCTCCCTGTACACCATGGTAAATGCCTTTCTCCCACATAAAATAAAATTAAAAATTTAAAAATAATAAATAAAAAAGAATGCAGTCTAACATAAATAATACAGATCCTTTATAAAAAAGAGAATGAAGAGCTGCTTGAGCCCTCTACCATGAGAGGGCACAAAGTGGAGAAACTGTCTATGAATGAGAAAAAAGTAATTCTGACTAAAAACTGAGTCTTTCAGTGCTTTTTTTTTTTATTCTGGAAATAAAAAGTGTGTAAGTTAGATCCTTGGTTTTTTGTAAGATGATCAGATTATGCTATTTGCTCTAGAGGCATAAATGGAGCAAAACACCTGGCAACCGTTAAAACAAGCTTGTATAGGAAATGGGTATGAACACAAACCTGTCTTAGTGCATCTGTCTTTGACTCCAATAGAACAAGGTAGGTTTTTGTTGTTGTTGTTTGCTTGTTTGTCTGCCTTAACAATATAAATCAGATATTACTACAGTCTTGTCTTTAGACACCAGAAGTTATTATGCCATTGCCTATTGCTCCATTATTTATCTTACTTGTTTCAAATCAGTTCTTAGTGAAAAAGGATGATAACCATTGCTGTAGAAATATAAGCCAAGAATAGATTATCTTGAATTAAAAAGAAAATATTTGTGGTTATTAATATAAAAAATAATATTATATCCTATGTTATGCTGCTAATATTAACAGTATAGATGTTTGGAGTCTAAAGATTTAGAAAAGGTAATTGATTACTTCATATTATGAAACTAATATTTGTTTTAATAAAATAGAACTTAATTTTAAGCTGTTATGTATACAGACAACTAAGCAGATGAGAAAAATATATTCCATGTATCCAGTTGATTAACAAGCTTTATACATACTACAACAAAATACTTGAAGCAGACTACAGAAAAAATTATCTAACTTCCTATTCCAGATGTTCAAAATCCAGATCCTGAGGTGTTGATGAATTTGTTCTTTGATTATAGTAAAATGATGAATGTATTGTAGCATGTTGGAAAGGGTGAGAGAGAAGAAGGCAGAAAGCATAGAAATATATTGTGTTATGTCATAACTATGGACCACTGTGCAAAGAAGACTTCTAAGACACCTATTATACAAGGCTGAGGAGGTCAGATAAGTATGTCAACTAACATCCATAGACAAAGCCTTCTTCATAGTTGCTCAACATGAACTAGTCATATCAGTTAATGAGTATTTTCAAACTACCTAGACGTACTTACACCCAATTCTTGGAGATGTTTCAATAAATACTTATTCACTGTTTTTTTTTATCACTAGTTTTCTAGTGTTTGGAATAAGCTAACCATCCAGCCATACTATTTTTCTTGATTATAAGAATAAATGAAGATTACCTTGATCATAAATGAAGATTATCTATCTTCTGTTTATCTTGTTTTGCAGAAGAAAATTGACAACCTAGGTTCTGGCCATTGGGAGCAATTTTTTCACTACTGGCTGTCAGAGCCCTTTGAGTTAAACTTCACAATCAAAAATGTTCACTTGTAGATATTCCCGTGTTATACAACAATATTTCAGATTGAGTTTTATGTCTTTTGTTAAATAAGCTGTTGTTGGGAACTCTTTTTGAACAAATTTCACTATGTGTGATATATTTCATATATATATGAATATATGATGAAAGAAGACTCCAGAATACCAGTTGCAATTTTTAACTAATTTTATGCTAAAAATTTCTGGATAGTCAGGATTTCCATTAGCCAAATATGGTATATGTTATTTTACTAAATTGAAAGAATAATGCCTATCATATATTTTATTATATATTACATATATCATTATATAATGTATTACATTCATATGTGGTTAAGTGGAAGAATTTAACTTATAAGGAGTTGCTTCAGTGATTTTATTACTTGAAAGGTAGAAACTTGAATATAAGACCTCCAATTTATAATCAATTCAGGCTATAAAGTCATTTTGAGGATTGCATGTTTTATAGGAGACCTTGTCTCAAAATTGAGTGAGAGAGAAGAGAGTGAGTGATATTGACCACAAGATTATCCTGCTTACTACTTGATACTACATCACAGTATGCCCTATTATATTTTGAATACCAAATTTCGGGTAGAATATTACACCCTGTCATTTGGCTTTCATTTATGAGAGTTCATATAGATTGTCAATTTTCATTGATACAAAAAATAAGGTAGAATTTGATATAAGGACATGCTTGAACACAGGAATTTGAATGCAAAAGTAATATTTGGATAAGAGAGACCAAACAGCACATATTCTGTAATGGGAAAGAGGTAAGATAAAGGGAGCTCAAAGCAGTTGGTCCCGCTGCACTTGCAGTTGGCAAGTAGATAGAGGTAGATACTACTGTTCATCTCACTTTCACCTCAGTTCAGGACTCATCCCAAGAAGTGATGTAACTCACATTTGGGTGAGTCTACCAACCATAATTGATCTAACTAGGAAAATTCTGCATAGATATGCCTAGCATCTTGTTTCCCTGTTGATTCTACATTTTTTCAAGGTAATAATCAAGACTAGCTTACAAAACTCTCAAATGCTATAAATAATACATGTATGAGGCATATTGTGGTGGATGTGGATTACCAAGAGTTCCAAAGCCTTGTCTTGATGGATTTGATTGCTACACATGCATGAAAAATTATATCTTCCTGATGCATGTACTTTCATTTAAATAGATAAATTTTAATTATTGAGATTATTTCAATACAATAGGAATTATGAGCATATCTAAAAACTATATAAACACCTATTTTCATACTCGTTTATGGTATTGGTATATATTCATTGAAAACTAATAGGTTTCATGATTATGTACAACATACGCTTAGCTCATGATAAGCTTAATATATCTTCTTTCATTCTATCCTTCTGGTTAACATTTTCTTCACAACTAGTATGCCTTCTCTAACTTAGGTTCTCAATATGGGAGGAAATGGGCAATATTAAGAAAATGCCATAGTATAAATACCATACATTATTCCTCTATTATTGGACACCTAAGTTCCGCATGTCAACTGCTTTGAGTAGTGCTATGGTATAGAAGATTACCTGCATCATTTTCAAAATTTTATCAGTGATATCAGATGTATGAAGCATAAGACTACCAATCATGAATTAGATAGACAGAAAGGAAATTTTCTCTTGGAAAGAAAAAATCAAACCACACAAAATTGTGGCAAGAAGAACAGGAAGTAGACATTAGGTTCCAGCTTTAGCCAAGACATTATCCATAATCAGTAGGAATTGGGAGTGGAAAAATCAGTTTTCTTCAATGTACTAACCACCCTCTAAGGCAAGTCTCATACTCAGGAGTAGTTGCCCAAAACAAAATGAATTCCCATGCTGTTGCCATTTAAGTGAGAATACATAGAGTTGTGTCCCTAGGGATGTGAAGGGAGAAGGGTAAAGAATGTGATTGAATATATTGTGTGAACTTCTCAAAAAAATACAAATGTTTAAAAAATAAAAGCAAACAATTTAGTGTTTTAATACAAAACTATTGTATATGTTCCTGAATGAACTAGTTATAATATTATACTTAAGATTTCTTATGAAAGTAAATAAAATTTTGTTTCTTCCCTTTTAAGAGAATCATACTTATGTGAAAAAATCAACTGAGAACAGTACATTCTTTATGCAATACATTTCTAAAGAGACATGTTAAAAATAATCTTGAACATGAGAATTTAAGAGTTACAGGAAAACAGCTTGGGAAATAGTATTTGTTTGGTTATTGATTTCCACTCTATTTAAACTTATCTAATTTGACAGTCACAGATTTAAAAAAATATTTCTGGCTTATTTATGAAGTTGTTACTTAGTAGTTCATTCTCCTATGAAATGAGAACCCAACTTAGAATTTAGCCTGAAGAATGGATGTACATCTAATTGTTCCTAAAACTGCAATTTTCAATTCCCAAGTGATAAACTCAGTCTCTGTGACCTAGTTACTGGTAAGAAACATGCAATTATTAATGCAGTTGCCAATAGGCATGTTGAAAATATCACTATAACATTTATCTTGGGGCTTTATATAAATGAAAGTATGCTACCATAACCATGTTGATTTTTATAATTATTTTTATAATTAGAAATATAAATTTTATAATGTATTATATATTATAATTTATATATAATATAGTTTATATAATTAGAAATAATTTTATGATATTTTTATAAGACTTTAAGAGAATTGTATTTATACTAAATATGGTTTATAATTACTAGTATAAGCATATTCCGATTCCTGAAATATTTTCAAATAAGTACACACACACACACACACACACACACATGCTTGTCTATGTAGTAAACTTCCTTGTAGGGTAGGAATTTATAAAATTATCACTAAAATGTAGCAGTTGTTACAAATTTCTAGAACATTTTTCTTGTAGAGTTTGATCTTATCTTTTATAACCTTTAAACTCATTTATATCATTTGATGCCAAAGATATACTACATAGAACACACATGTAAAAACTGAAGACTGGATCATGACCTACTAGAAATAAAAATTCTTAGAAATTTTGCCTTCTCAAATGGAAGTCATAAGGGCCTTATTCACTGATAAATGGTAATTTCATTGATAATGAAATATGGCCCTATACATAGACAAACATGAGAATCCTATCACAGAATTGTATTTGCATAGAAAAATTTGCATCTCATATGCCCTACATTTTCAATCCAAAGAGATGAATATTATCGTCACAATAAATAAGTTATTTGAATAGTTCACCCATTATTAATAGAAACGTTTCATGAAAAGCATATTTTGGAAAACTGAAAACCATTCCACTCAGGCTATCTATATATCTACAGATACTTTGGTATGGCCTGCTTCAATGTTCATTTTTATTTTCATTACCTCTAAGTATACAACAAATATTTTAATATCTATTATTTTTATTTGCTGATCATGAAATTAGCATAATAAAATATTTAGATATGCATGGGAAAATATTGCTGGTGATTTTCATATTTTTTCCTTGCATGGCTGCAATAGTCCAACTGAAAACCTTGAATGACATTCTCCATGAAGAAATTCTGAGAATAATAATTGGATATCTGTACTCTGTTTCTCTAAGAGCTGTTAGCTCTTTTGAATTTTCTCAGCTTGACATTTTGCAAAAATCCTACAGTCTTCTTGTGTAAGAAGGAACTGAAATTTTTGGCACAAAGGCAACTTTTCTGTGAAACCTGCCAATTAAATAAACAACTGAGATCAGAGTGAAACTTAGGAGAAACAAAAAACAAAAGGTATGAGCAATTGTCTCCCAGCTCCAAGAAGGCAACTAATTCTGGGAGACTTAGAATCTCCTTTATCTATTCTCTATGTTGCAATTTACATTTAGTTGTAGTTTATATAATACATTTCTCTATAAGTATATATACATATACGTATATATATATACATATATATAGTGTGTGTGTGATATTACTAAATTTCAATTACAATAACTATAATTGGTATAACATAGTTGGTATATGTGCTTAAAAATTGCTCTACTAATTTTATAAATCTAATTCTGTAATTTATTTCTCTTTGAAAAGTTAAATTTAAAACTTAATAATTGTGCACTGGGCATATACTCTGATAAAATTTAAACTGATGTCTGAAAATAAGGGGTTGAATATGATAATACTGTTACTGTCAAATTCTCTAACTTCCAGATGAGAAGAATAAATCTATCAGCAAATACAACAGGTGATTAAAATCTGTGCTATGTTAAGGAGAGGACTGAGTTGCAGAGAAAATAGAAAATGGAGATTATTAAATAAGAACTAAGAAAATGTAACATTTAATCACTATATAGTATTGATGCCATTACACATATATTGGCTTTGTTTTTAATCTAAAAGTTACATTTAATAATTTTTCAGTTGAATTACTAGTACTCAAAAATTGATAAAAAGGACAACACATGTTTTAAATTATGTGTTTTATTTCAGCCTTAAATATTTGGGCAAAAGAACATGTTCTTTTGCTGGCCATAACATTCAGGAATGTTGAACTATTATATCTATCTCTCAGTCTTGTAGGCAGAGATAGAATACTGTGAAATGATTCTCTATGTAACTGTATTTCTTAGAAAACTGTGATAGTAATACTTACCTAAATTATGTTCCTATAGCATAAATTATTTATTTCCTTTTAAATTAGTGAAGATGTACTCTTTTAATTCTTCTTTTAGCTTATTGATAATCAGAAACAGTTTGAGATCACTCACTGTAAAATATTGAAAAAAAGTAGTTTTAAGAAAATAGAGGGCTAATTGCTTCCATATCGCAATCTTTTTAGATAAGAGATACTACAATTTCCACTGTTTAAAATATGTAAGTTTATTTTTATATACCTGATACTCTATGTATCTAAGTATCTCTTCTTTTGTAAATTTCCCTATATCAATTCATTTGACCCTAAGGAAAACATTTCATGATATATTCATTTATTTCTGTCATAACAAAACACCACAAAGCAAATGATAGATTGTATATTTAAGTACAATTTAATACAGTCGGAGGAAAGTGATTTGATGTATGTTTTTATCTTTGAAAAATAAATCTATCTAGTGAAATTTCACCTTCAAAGAACCATTAAATACCACACATGTAAATATGGCATTTTGAATACATATTTGAGATTGCACTGATGTCAATCAATTGCTACATGCACATAAGTGAGAAGTGACTGCACTTTCCATTAATGAGTACAATAAATACTTTTTAAATTTTATCTTAACGTTCAGTGCCCATGATTATTTTTTAAAATCATTTTTTATTGAGGAAGAACTCAAGTCTTGGGTAAGTTCAAATGTGACCCAGTATCACACAATTCATATTTTTTTCTAATATTATAAAAATTATTTCCACATAAGTTTTTTTCTTCTACAAATATTCACCAAGCTATTTAAAATTTCATCTGGAGAATTAGCTTCAACATGTATGTAGTTAGCTAAGAATTCATTGAATAGTGCTTCTCATTTTATAAATCTGTCTTAATTCAAAGCTAGTATCAACTGTCTATCCTGGCTCAGACTGTATAGATGTTGAATGAGAGTACTCTTCACTGATTTGAGAATCATATTCAATATCAGAGTACTAATTATTGTATGTATTGTTTTATTGGATTTGTTAGTGATTTTTTTTTTTTTGGCTTTCTAACAAAACCTTACAGTATCACTCTGATATAAATAAACAGCCCCTAGTAGAATATGAGTTTACAGTAAACAATAGAATCTGGAGGAGATTCCTACAGTCTTTGTGCATTCAAGATGTTCCTGTGTGTTCAAGCTGCCTAATATTTTAGAAATAAGATAAAAATATCATTTTTCATCATTCTGGACTTAGCAATGTAGACAAAAATAAATGAGTAACTCACAATTGCTCCTGAAATATTCCCTAACAATATGCTATAAGGTTTGACTTTGTTATCTCTGTCTGATCAGTGATCTGAAGTAAAATCTAGGAAAAAAAGATGACATGCCTGTAATTTATTTTATGGTTTCCTTTTTCTAGTGTTAAATGCAGTGCTAAGAAACTGTTGTGTATTGTTAGATTAGCCTTCACATGTATGTTACTATGCTGATTGTGGCCACAGAAATGTAAATTAATCTCATCCATGTAATTTTGAGAATAATAAAATATAATTTCTTTAAGTGTGATATTTTCTTACACATTGATCACAGGGGAGAAAGATATGTAACATTTTAGTCAAAATAAATGGATCCTATTTCAAAAATCTCTCAAGAAATCTCAAGTAGCTTCATTTTAGTCGACGATGCCACATACATTTTACATCTGAAATAGAGTTTGAATTTTCTAATTTTTTGAAGGGGTGTGATCAGGTAATTTATCTCATTTTTGCTGACAGATTGTGCAGAACAGCACACTGATACACTTTCATTTTCTAGAGAATTATTTTAAAATGGTGTGACTCAGAGGCCTTGGGGGAAAAATCACTAGTTATAATTTTATGTGTTAATTGTCTTCAAAGTTCGCTACATATACTCTTCTCAAAATATATTTAATTATTTTTCCTTTCTGGTTACTCTATGCAACTGTATCTCATGGTGACAAAATGAACAAAGTTAAAACTCAAACTTTGACATTCGTGACTAAGATGAAACAAATTTTGTAATATTTTCTCAATATAGGCATATCCTGTGGTTCTCTATTGACTTTCCAAGGCTTAATCAGAAGGCTATGGTTTTTATAAATAAAAAAGTGAAATACTGAGAATTTTGTTGCAGGTTCCTATAAGCAAATGAAGACCCACAACTAAGTACCATGACAGACATAAAAGAAAATTTTACTGTACCTCATAGTGAATTCTGTTTTTACTTCTTCATCATTCCATTAAAAGTAAATTTTTAACTTGGTTTGGTGATCCATGCCTTTAATGCCTGCATTGAAAAGCCTAGACAATATTTTTGTAAGTTCAAGGCCATCCTGGCCCACATAGTGAGTTTCTAGACAGACTGATTTATAAAGTGAAATGCTGTCTCAAAAACAGAAACAAAAATGAAAGTGAAGATTTTTATAAGATAAATTCTTTCAAAAAGAAAAGCAGCTTTACCCCTGACTATTCAAGAGTTCACAGTGGAAATGACAGCCCCTCTCATCATTGCTAAATTTCCCTTACAATCATTCAGTATGTCAGTATGTGCTATTATTTTCTTCTGTTTTCATGACTTCTACTGAGACAAACAAAGCAGAAAATCCAACGTCATTTTCGATCAGAACCTGATGATTCCCTGACAATTGTTTGAATTTCAGATTGCAAAGTATGCAGTTTCAGATGTTTTTATTTCACTTTCTGAGGTAGAGCAAATATATTTAAAGTTTAAAACACATTTTCATGTTGCTAAGTCAAAGTTTCTTGTCAAAAAATACCTACCTACTCAGCAGTTGTGTGACTCTCAGTTCATCTGGTGTCCTGTGCTCAGACCTGAGGATTGGGCTTTGATCATCTTCTGTGCAAGGTGTTCCAGTCAGAATCGGCACAATACAACTAGAGCTAAATACTCATGGTTTGTTTTAAAACAGAAACAATCTTTAGTTTTCACTCCAATTCTTGGTTATTTCATAACAGTCTGATGAAAATGTTGTCCTCAGTCAATAAAACATTATGTAAATTCCTTGTAAAAATTAATATTATTTAGAACACAAATTGTTCAAAGATCATGAAAAGTCAGTTATAGTTACCACCTAAACACAACATTTGTGGTTATTTTTTGTAACGTTATTGGGAGATTAGGCACAAATAAAAAATTTTAGTTGCAGTTCCAGTATGGAATTCATCTATGATAGTGGAATTATTTAATTAAAGTTGGCAAGTATTTATTTTATCATTTTTCATTAAGTGATTATTTTATTTATTTACATTTAAAATGTAAATAAATAAACACCCTTCCTTGTCTCCCCCCTGAAACTTCCTATCCCATAACTCCCTCCCCTTAACCTATAGGATGGTGCTCCTCCATCCACTCATGTAGCATCTCCCTGTGCTGAGACAACAAGCATCCACTGGACCAATGACCTCCCCTCCCACTGATGCCAGATAAGGCAACCTTCTGCTACATATGCAACTGGAGCCATAGACCCATCCATGTTTTCTCTTTTGTTGGTGATTTAGTCTGTGGGAGGTCTGGGTGGTCCAATTAGTTGGTATTGCTGTTCTTCCAATGGGTTACAATCCCCTTCAGCTTCTTCAGTCCTTCTACTAATTCTTTCATTGGGATCCCCAGACTCAATTTGACAGTTGACTGTGAGTATCTGCATCTGTCTTAGTCAAATGCTGGTGGAGCCTCTCAGAGGACAACCATACTACACTCCTGTCTGTGAGCACTTCTTGTAAACAGCAATAGTGTCTATGGATGGCATAGATCCCAAGCTGAGGCAGTTTCTGGATGACCTTTCCTTCAGTTTTTGGTCCATTTTTTGTCCGTGCATTTCCTTTAGACAGAAACAATTCTGGGTTAAAAATTTTGAGATAGGTGGGTGGCCCCATCTCTCAATAGGCCATGCCTATCTACTGGAGGTTGTCTAAAGATGGCAATTTTAATTCAAGTTGCTTAACTTATTTCATTTGCTTAGACTTTCCAATGTTCTTGTGGTTACTGACAATCAACATGACGTTATAGGGGTAGCATGCTGCTAATCACATCAGTTTCAACTACAATGTTTTAATTTCTACGTTAGTAAGAATTGGCCCATTTATTACGTAATTGTCATCAAGAATTTCCTCAGTTTCTTGCTAAAGAAAGACCAAAGACTTCACAAATATTTATTTAGTTAATGGTTCCCTTTTGTGTGCCATCTGCTTCTCAATTCGGGGTCTCCACTAATAGATCAAAGAGATGAACACTTCACCAGCTGAAACCAGTGTGTCATTTAAGTAGCCCATCTTTCAGTGTTCCATGCATTGAGGTGTGATATCCAGGCACACTTATATTCCCTTTACCTGTGGGAATTTCTTCCACACTCTGTTCATAGAAGGGCAGTTCTACCTCTGAAAAAGTGTGTAGAGCCTCTTAGTTGAGGTTTATTTCATTTGAGTTACTAAATAGCTAACATCATTTGCGTTTTTTAGAGCTGAGTTTTTATTTTGTTTTAAAGTGAAATGTCTTATTATCTCATTGAAATTTAATTTGCTCATTTATTTTGTGTGTAAAAATGGACAGCCTTGTACAGTAGTAGTATGGAAGCATATACTTAATAACATGGAAATAAACCAGGTATGTAGATAAAAGTAGTTTTTCTAAGTAGGTGAAATAACAAGTACAAAGACTAAGAACATGATTGTGATTGTTTATTTTATTTGTTCATTTGTTTATTATTGATTTAGTTATCAAATATGTACTTAAAAATTTCTGAGTCATATGTGTAATTCCAGGGACCTGGTCTTATATAAATCAATAATTAACATATGAGATTCCTTACCTGCAGGATGTTCAGAGTCTAATTAGAAGTAGAATAAAGAAACATATTTCATTTGATAAAGTAGCATTTATTAAGTCTGTACAATGTGTCAGAAACTGTTCAACTTTGTTTAAAATTAGTAATTATTAGCACTCATTAACTAACTTTGTAAAAACTCCATTAAGTTGAACATTTTTCTCACAGCCATCATTCACACTAGGAATCTTAGCTACATAAACATTACGGAAGCATCCTAATTTCACACAGCTGTGGAATGTCACAATATCCATGTCATGCTATTAAGCATAAATGTTATAATAAATTAAAAATAGTTATGCTAAAGGAAGGTATCGTTTTATATTTGATAAAAGGATAACATTTCCCAGTTTCTTGTGCATACAAATGAACAGCCTTATACAGTAGGAGCATGGAAGCATATACATAAAAACATGAAAAGTAAAAGGTATTTTTTCTTAGTAGGTGGAATAATAGCACAATAGTACAAAGATTGAGAATACTGAGAATTTGAGTGTGATTGTTTACAGTACAAAAGGCTCACAGAGAAGGGGGCAATGGTAGCTGACAATGTCAGAGTGAGAGAGATAAGATGTCACCATGAAGCATCTTGCAATACAAAATTTAATTTCAGTCTTGTCATCAGACAAGAATAAGCATATGTGACTGGACAGACATTTACCAAGATTCAAGTGATCATTCTGTAAAAGTAGATGGAGCACAATCATGAATATAAAGTTAAAACAGTAGTTAAAGAATTAAAAATAATAGTTAAAAGATGGTTGCTCTGATCAACAATGTTTTATATCTCAAAATATCTATTCATTTTTTCTTTCAGCTCTCTTTTCATTACTGCAATCTCTGAGACATCTGTTTGATTCTGCTTTAACCAAAACACAAATTCTAAAGAATTGCTATTGTAATTCCAGAAAGAATTTTAATCTTATTTAGCTGATTTTGTAGACATATCTTTTGGCTTTGGAAACAAAATAATATTTCATGATAGACAAGGTAGCACAACTGAATGGAAAACCAACAGTCTCAACCAATAAAAAGCAATTGTGTTTGAGGAAAACAAACTCTTTGCTGGCTCCACTTTTGAGCCATACTGTGAATAATTAGTTTTTAAGGGTTACATACATTTTCTTGGAAGAAAGAAAGATCAAGGTCAGATAATCTCACCCAGGAAATACAGTTTACCTAGAGAAAATGTTCATCTATACAGTAAGCTGTGTTGGTGTAACTCTCACTGAGATGTACACATATGATAGTTCTAATGTGGCATAGAAAAGTTATGAGAAAGATGGTTAAAGTTGTTTCTAACTTATAAAATTTGTCTTGCTAGGGCTTGAACAAAGTGACTTTCAGAAGGTATGCAAATATGCTACCAGTGACATATTTATCAGCTAGCAAGCTTAGAAATAGGGACACAGAAAAAATTAAACGGAGCTGTTAAAAGGAATAGGGAAAGGCCAAGAATAAAGAACAATAAAAATGTTTTAAAAGCCACTGAGAAATATTATTTTGTGTTTACTTAAAATACATTGCAAATAATTCATATTTTATCATATGCTTATATGTGTATATCTACATGTACACATACATGCACATTACATATATATGCTTATATGTATATTTATATGTACTCTACATACTCATACATATACATGAATGCAATGCTACTTGGGTGGATAATATTACCATCATATGCTATCTAACAAAAATCCTAGTGCCAGGAATAAAAGATTTTTCTCCAAATTGTTATTTGGGGTGTCTAAGTGCCTAACAGAACAATATAAGCTGCTATAATTGCTTTTCATTTTCTCCTAGAACTAGAAAGTGAGATAATTTGCTGAAGACACAATCACCTGACACAGGACTTGGAAGAACTGAAGTAGACCTCATATGAACATTCTTGTTAAGGACTGTTATAGTATTGGAAAGTATTATGCAAGCTGCCAAGTGGAGGGAGTAAGTATTGAAGAAATAGCACAAGGCTAATATCTAGATGAAGAGATAAGGTATTAGTAATTGCTGATTGAGGGAGAATCACCCTTTAAGTGGGGGGACACCCCTGATAATTTATGGTGTTTCCATTTAATCATATGAGAAATGTTGCTTCTAAAATCCTTTTAAGTGTGCCTAAACAAGAGCTGAGCAAGGACAACAGCAATAGACACATCCAACTGAATGATGCAAAGATCATGATACCTCAACAGTACACAATGAACTACAGGCAACTAAGTATTGCCGAGCACAGGAGAAATTGTCTTCTACAGGGAGGAACAAACCCACTGGTTATCTAACACCAAATGGTCAACCCTGAAAGCATCCACATACAAGTAATGTTAAACAGAATGAGCCTGTTGTATTTAGAAATATATATATATATGCAACACTTAATAGAAAGTAAGCCAATGGGTTTGAAAGAGAGTTGGGAGGCATATGTGGAAACGTTTGAAAAGAAGCAAGTGAGGGGGACATGATATGCAGTAATTTTGTAATAAAGAAGCTAAAACAATCTGTTGAGAACCACTCTGCCCCATGCTTGGGGGGCAAAATATAGAGGAGGACTGCTCTGTCAATGTTGGGACCTGCACTGCCAAAAGCCTTTGGGGCTAAATTGTTAGAGCCTGCACTGTCCCAAGCAGCTCCTATCTGCAGGTCGGGGTTCAGCAAGAGAGAGAGTGAGGACGGACTCGAAGAATGGAGACCAGACAGAGTGTGATTCAATCCCGTTTATTCTTCAGTCTCTCTTCCTAGTCCAAGTCCCAAGTCTTGAGTTCCTAGTCCCTATTTCCTAGTCCCTAATGCCAAGTCTCAAGTTCCAATTCTATGTTTTTCCAATTCTGTCTCAAGTCTCAAGCGCCTACTGTCTAATAATTTCTTCCATCTGCCTCTTGCGTTTTATGTCTCACTTCTAAGCCACACCTTTAAGTCAATCCTTTAAATCACGCCCTTAGGTCTTATCTCTAAATCACACCTTTAAGTCTCACACACCCAAGGGAAGATCCTGGGTATCTAAAACAAGATGCTACCAGAGTGTGCTCTGCTGTTATAGGCTATTGTAAACAAGTCTCTTATCAGGGTATATGGCTCAAGATGGCTGCAAGGATGATATCCGCCTTCTGTCAGCTCCCCACAACAATCAAAAAACTTTAAATGGAATGCTTCAAATTTCACTGCAAAGTTCAATAAGTATAGGACCATATTGTGATAAAGGCTGCTTCATACTGTTCCCTCTCTATATTCAAGTCAAATGTAGAAGTTGTACTATTAAACGACTATATTTCAGGATGCACCATTTTCAGAGCCTGGAATAATGCTATCAAATGTTTTGCAATAGATGTAAAGATGTGAATATTTAAATGTGCCGCTTGTAGAAAGTATTTCAATTTTGCATATTTTAAATGTGTACCTGATGTCTTTGTTATCCATTAAGAAAGTAATTTTTCTTTTTCTATTTTAATGATTTCTTTTGATATTACAAAATTTATTTATTAGATCTATTAGATATTACATCTAAAATTCTCAGATGCCTTAAAGTATATACAAGTATAAGCCACAAAAACTCATGTATTAAAGATATGCATCAGCAAATCATGTTCTGTTGATGTCTTTAAATTGAATGAAGGTGTGTCTCTATTTTCAATAGCTAATTCTGTACCAGAGGAACACTAAGTGCAAGATTATGATATTGTTATTTCTATGGCCCAGCACTGTGTTCTCTACATTGTAAATGTTTGTTCTTCCTTATCTGCCTAAAGGCAATCTAAGAGATGTATCAAGTTCTGTCTCACTGCTGGTTGGTTGTAGTAAATATCTGAGAGCCAATAGCTGGGGCAAGTATAAGCATGAAACTTCTGAGCAGAAAAAAATTACTCATGGGGAGAAAGCAGAAGTCAAGAAATCAAGAGTGGACAGTGAAAATGACAGACACAGACTGGAGCAGAGAAAGGTATAGAGCTTGTCACAAGTCTATGTGTCTCATTTATACCTCAAGTCGGTCCACAATAAGTCCTGCAACAAAATCTGTACATCTAATTCTAAAACTGAGGTACTTAATAATACCAAATAGGCAATTAGCAAATTTTGACATTTCTTGAGTCTCCTACTTTTCCTAGACAGCTTCTAAAAAGACCACAGAAAAGGGGGATAGGTATGGAGTCTATAGCAGAAAGGCCTGCTATCAGAAGATATAGAACTCGAATTCATGGGGCAGATCTGCCTGCAATACGGCTAATTTCAATTTGTTTGCATCACCATAAACTCTACTAGGACACTGGTATCATTTGTACTTTCTGCTGTTCCACCTTCATATGACTGCAGCTCTGCCAGCAGCAGTGCTAAATACAACAGCTGCTGATTCTTGCCTGTAGAATTCAGTAAAACCATCAGGAGATAAATTAGAGAAACTAATCTAGATTCACTTGGCCTTTTGGAATATGCTACTATAAAATGTAATTATAGGAAATAATAACCGTGCTAGATTTAGAAAGTATATCACATCTCTGGAGAGGTCTCGAGTCTCACTACATATTGCAGTAGTGTTCTGATGTACTTAAAGTTAGATCATTCATCTAGTCTCATTTGTAAATCTTTTTTTTTTTTTTTTGGATCACTAAAGAAATGAGTTAGGGTGTTGAGAGGAGACTGAGATGACAGCAAGGGTTTTGTTTTATACTTTCTAGTGTAGTCAATAAGAATTGCCAAGTTTTCCAATTCTGACCTGCTGTTGCGATTGCTGTTGAATCTAGAAGTCAAAAAATATAATGATAAAATTAAGCAACATTTATTTTTGCCTCAGGTAATACCTTCCATGTAGAGCCTCATGGAATCTTCTCACTGACTCTGAAGGAAAGTTGTTTCACCTTTCCTGGAAGAGAACAGAGTATCAAACAGGTTATACCATTTACTTAATGTCTCAGAGATTAGTTTTGTTCAAGACAGTGAATCTTGTCAATCGGTAATGTGAGCATATAATTTTTAATATTGTAAACTTTGCCATTCTTAATAAAGTATTCATTATGGCTCTGATGAGTTTTGAGTAAATTTAAAATTTTTTATGCTTTAAATCTCCATGAAATAAAATAATAGTGTTTAAATCACTATAATACTTAGAACACCAAAAATCATAATTTTAAAAATTTTCCAAATATTTCTTATTTAAATAGATAAAATAAGTTATTTTTATTACATTTTTTACATCATTTAATTGAAAAAGTTATTAACCTATATCCATTTATTTAAGTTTTTTAAACAATATCCTTACTATGAAAAGTTGCTTTCTTAGTGCTATATTAGAGACATGTGCCACCTTAAGAATTTTGACTATAAAATCACTATAAAATATAAATATTAGGTTTGCTGAAACTAAAGAGATGGCTTAGCAGTTGCAAGTGCTTGCTACATTACTAGGGAAGTGAGTTTGCTTCCGGCACACACATCAGGTAGCTCATAATCACCGCCTACAACTCCAGATTCAGAAGATCCAATGCCTTCTGGCCTTCATGAATCAGTTTTATTTCTTCATAAAGTAGTCAGCTATTATAAATAGGGTAGTTATGAGATATGTGTCCCACAGTAAAGAAGGATAATTTCAATTATGACCAAGTTGTCCATTCCCATAGGCCAAACTAGTGAAGAAACTGAATGAATTTAAATTCAGGAGTGAAAGGCTAGTATGAGCAGGGTCTGTATCATGCAGGGTCTGTATCAATTAAGACTACCAGAGATAGCCATGTATATTCAAGGAAGTATAGACAAGATGTTTGCCTCTTCACACCAGGACCACACATTCTGGATATGTACTGGACTTTGCCAATCCTAGAAAGGTATGCGAGTTCTGACCACAGCACTGAGTATGAAAGCTCTCTTCTGAGACTTCCGAGGCACATCTCACATGTGCTGATGCAGGCAGACTTCTCTAACTCAGCATAGTATTTTATAGTTTCTGCTTTTGACACCAGGAAAAATCAAGACAGCTTTTTTTTTCTTTTGGACTTTTATTGGTTATTTTATTTATTTACATTTCAAATGTTATCCACCTTCCCTGTTTCCTTTCCAATCTGCTCCCCCCATCCCTGTACTGGGCTGGATTTGTGTGTCAACTAGACACAAGCTGGAGTTATCACAGAGAAAGGAGCTTCAGATGAGGAAATGCCTCCATGAGATCCAGCTGTAAGGCATTTTCCCAATTTAGTGATGGGGGGGGGGGCTGCGGGTGGTGCCATCCCTGGACTGGTAGTCTTGGGTTCTATAAGAAAGCAAGCTGAGCAAGGCATAGGAAGCAAAGCCAATAAGTAACATCCCTCCATGGCCTCTGCATCAGCTCCTGCTTCCTGACCTGCTTGAATTCCAGTCCTGATTTCCTTTGGTGATGGACAGCAGTGTGAAAGTATAAGCTGAATAAACCTTTTCCTTCCCAACTTGCTTCTTGGTCATAATGTTTTGTGCAGGAATAGAAACTCTGACTAAGAAAAATTGGTACCAGCCACCACCCTGATATAGCTGTCTCCTTAGAGGTCTGCCAGAGTCGGACATATTCAGAGGTAGATGCTTACAGCTAACTGTTGATCTGATCAAGAGGTTCCCAATGGAGGAGTTAGAGAGAGGACTGAAGGAGCTGAAAGTGTTTGTGGCCCCATGAGGAGAGCAGCAAAACCAACCAACCAGAGCTCCCTAGGATCTAAACCACCAGCCTGGGAGCACATAAGGAGGGACTCATGACTCCATCTGTATAAGTAGGGGAGGATGGCCTTGTCAGGCATAGGTGGGAGAGGAGATCCTTGGTCCCACGAAGGCTGAACACCAAGTGGGGGAGGGGAAATTTGAGGGTGGGGAAGTGGGAGTGGGGGGGTAGGTGGGGGTACATCCTCATAGAAGCAGGAGGAGGGGGAATGGCATACAGTTTTCTTGTTTGGTTGGGGGAATGGGGTAAGGGGATATAATCTGAAATGTAAATACAATATCAAATAAAAAGAGAAAGAAAAAAAAAAAGAAAAATTGGTACCAGCATAGTGGGTTATTCTTGTGACAATCTGACCATGTTTTGGGAAGGACTGTTGAAGGACTTTTGGAACTTCAAGCTAGAAGAGCCATTGAGATGTTAAGAGCTCTGTGGGATGTTCTGTAGGAGCTTGGAAGGTAATGTTGAGAACAATACAGAAGACTGTAAAATTTCATAGGGAAGATTAAAGACTCTTATCAGGGCTGTTGCTATTTTAATTGTGAGGATTCTGTGGTATTGGTTAAGTGGGGCTGAAGAATCAGCCAGGATTAATAAGATACCAGTACTACTAAATCAAAACCTTTGCATTACTGGGATATTCATGCTGGTTAGAAGTAGCGAAGAAGTTAGTAGTGATTAAGAAGAGACCCCCATCATTGAGGTGAAATCTGGGAAGTGTTTTCTGAAGACACAAAGAGGCTGTGTTCCAGAGATAGCCAAGGTTGTACCTCATGCTATGACTAGACTTGGTGTCCAGGCCAGCTGGACAATCAAGTGGGACCCTTAGACCCTGTGGAAAGGACTGAGATTTGAGAGAAAATAAGGAGGCACAGCAAGTCAAGAAGTCTGATCAATCTCTGGCAGATCTCTAAGGAGACAGCTATATCATATTCTTGACAGCATGCATTTCCAGCCATCCACATCAATGTCTAGCTTAGGTGACAGTACATGGGGTGGATGCCCAGGTAGAATGGTGTCCTGATGGCTCCTTCTTCAGTTTCTGTCCCATGTTTTGTTTCCATAATTGCTCCCTTGAGTATTTTTGTTACTGGTTCTAAGAAGAACTGAGGCATCCCCTCTTGGTCTTTCTTCTTCATGAGCTTCACATGGTCTGTGGGTTGAGTCTTCCCTATTCTAAGTTTTTGGGCTAACATCCACTTAACAGTGAGTAAATACCATGTGTGTTCTTTTGTGATTGGGTTAACTCACTCAGGATGATAATTACTAGATCCATCCATTTAACTCTAAATTTCTCGAATTCATTATTTTTAATAGCTGAGTAATACTCCATTGTGTAGATGTACCACATTTTTTGTATCCATTCCTCTGTTGATGGACATCTTGGTTCTTTCCAGCTTCTGGCTATTATAAATAAGGTTGCTATGAACATAGTGGAACATATGTTCTTGTTATATGTTGTAGCGTCTTCTGGGTATATGCCCAGGAGTGGTATAGCTGGATCCTCAGGTAATGCTATGTCCAGTTTTCTGAGGAACCACCAGACTGATTTCCAGAGTGGTTGTACCAGTTTGCAATCCCACCAACAATGGAGGAGTGTTCCTCTTTCTCCGCATCCTCACCAGCATCTACTATCACCTGAGTTTTTGATCTTAGCCATTCTGACTGGTGTGAGATGGTATCTCAGGGTTGTTTTGATTTGCATTTCCCTGATGACTAAGGATGTTGGGCATTTCTTAAGGTGCTTCTCAGCCATTCGAATTTCCTCTGTTGAGAATTCTTTGTTTAGCTCTGTTCCCCATTTTTTAATAGGGTTGTATGGTTTTCTGAAGTATAATTTCTTAAGTTCTTTGTATATCTTGGATATTAGCCCTCTATCAGATGTGGGATTGGTTAAGATCTTTTCCCACTCTGTTGGTTGCCGTTTTGACAATGTCCCTTGCCTTACAGAAGCTTTGCAATTTTTATGAGGTCCCATTTGTCAGTTCTTGATCTTAGAGCATAAGCAATTGGTGTTCTGTTCAGAAACTTTTCCCCTGTGCCTAGGTATTTGAGGGTCTTCCCTGACACATTCAGAGGATGATGCTCACAGCTAATCACTGATAAGATCAAAGGTTTCCCAATGGAGAACTTAGAAGACTGAAGGAGCAGGAAGGGTTTGTGACCCCAAGAGGAAAGTAACAATACCAAACAACCCGAGCCCCCCAGGGTCTAAACCACCAGCCTGGCAGCACATAGGGAGGGACCTACGACTCTAGCAGTGTATGTAGGGGAGGACGGCCTTGTTGGGCATGGGTGGGAGAGGAGATTCTTGGTCCTATGAAAAACCAACACAGAAGGGGGGGAGTGTGAGGGTGAGGAGGGAGTAATGGGGGTGGGGGGTAGGTTCCAGGCACAGCCTCATAGAAGGGATATAAGGAGGGAGGATGGGATAAGGGGTTCCTGGGTGGTGGGGGAAATGGGATAAGAGGATAAAACTTGAAATGTAAATATTATAACCAACTACATAAAAGGGGGAAAAAAGTTGTTAGAACCAACATCTTAAAAAAAAAAAAAAAGTCAGCCCTCTAGAAAAAAAATTTTTTTTTCTTGATACTAAAACTTGTCCAGAGAATTGTATATTGCAGAATACACAGCCTTGGTGTATCTAACCATCAAGCAAAATGAGCAGACCTATTCAAACCTCCGGTGTCTGGGAATTCCATCTGGATGCAGTGAAGACACAGCGTCAGAGGTTTATCAATTTACTCTTCCCCTCCACCCCTCTTCTAATTATCTCAATGCCTGTAATCAGCTCGAAGAAGTTAAAGAAGAGTCAGCGCCCCTATTCCCTGGGCTTGAGGACTAAGGTGGTTAATATTAGGCTGTCTCTCTGGGAAAAAGTAGAGGTTTTGTTGGAACAGGGAGGATTAGCTAGGATTTATGGCATAGCCATAACCTCTTGGTAGAAGTATGTATAATTTAGTATCAAGATGAAGTTATAATTTCGTAAATGGTACAAAATTCACTTGGATTTCAAATTTAAGGTTTTCAATGGTATAAGCTTCTTATTGATATGAAAGTGAAATGAATATTGATACTCTCCTAGGCATTGTGCCTGTATAACATATTTAGAAATACAAAGTTTAGACCTAGTCATTCTTTAACATTTTTTTAGCTGATTTGGGATGATTAGCCTGTGAGTTAAGGAACTATAGCAAATTCATGACTTTGAGATTATTTTTAAGGTGTTTTCTATATTTTATTTAGAAATAGCTGAGAGGAGTTAACAGACAACAATCCAGGTTACCTTACATGGATAGTTGGATTTCAAAACGTCAGAAATCCATAGAATTGACATCACAAATAGTTCTATATTAATGTTCATCTTGATTAGAGACCTGTCTGCTCCTGACAGCTTGCTGTCTTGGATTCTAAGAAGAAATTGAGCATCCTTGGAGTTACTTCAGTTGTGGTGAGATAGCTACTAGGCAAGAATTGCCTCTCTCCATCTACAAATTACTGTCCAGAAAAGGACACACTTGCAGAATAGTCGACTGATTATATCTGCCTAGACAGAGTAACCAGCCCTTAATAATTCTGCATCACTAAGGTCTGTCAGATGAATTTGGGCCAGAAGGCTGAAGATTTGATGCTCCAATGTTCGGTAGGATAGGGGCTGTCCAGGTGTTCAGCGGTCTCTATAAATTGGCTAAGTTTTAGAAGCTATGCTTAGTGCTTCCCATAACTTCAGTTAATCTAGTCATTCTGGATTTCTGACGGCATTGAAGACCTATAGACTCATAGCCAATCCTGGCTATTTACCTTGAGAGAAAAGATCTGAGTGGATGGTTTTCAGCTGACATTCATTCTAAAGCCAAGAAAAAGCCAGGTTCAAAATTAAGTGTATTAGTCAAGAGAGACAACAGAGATTCTGGTTAGTCAAAAAGAGGAGGGACTGGGTATTAAGACTATCTTGTACCTCACTGGTACAAATAGGAATAATTATGCTCTAATTGTATTCTGTGAGAAAAATTTTATTTTAACAGGAAGGGTAATATGTAGGAAGAGCTAAGGGGGAAGGAGCACCGAGAGGAAAAGATGGAGTAAGGAGAGGAGAAGATGAAGTAGATGAGAAGCTAGGTAATGAGAGAGAAAAAGAGAGAGAAAGAGAGAGGGGGCATGGAGGCAGAAATTCACATGTCTCCACCAGTCAAAGATAGTTTACATAGCTAGGTTGGGTAGTAGGTTACACTTCTGATTGAGCATTACCATACTTATAAAGTCTTTGATTAACAATTAAAAAAAATTGTATAAAAGCAAAATAGAAAAGGGGGCATGGGATAGGGGTTTTCTAGGGAGGGGAACTGGGGAAAGGGGTTGGTATCTGAAGTGTAAATAAAATATCCAATAAAAAAAATAATAAAAAAATAAAAACAAGTTGACATTAAAGACATTCCTGGTTTACAAAAAAAAAAAAAAGAAGTCTGATCAAGCTGGCAAAATTTTTATTGTTCACACAGGTTATATACTCTGAAAACAAGATATGAGGAGAGGTAGGAAAGGAAAGAGGGCTTTGCAGGAGGAAAAAGCTAGCTGCAGCTGTGGGGTCTAACTAAGTTATACCTGTAGTTCTCACAAAGCCTTGCCATTACCAGGGGTTCTAAAAACATCTATCCAGCAGGATGTTGGCTAAATCTAGAGATCAGGAGGAAAGATTACTAAGGTGGGTTGCTATAAGGCCTCGTTTGAAGTTCTGAGAACTGACAAGTGAATCATGGAAGGTAAGCAGAAAGAAGAATAGTAGATAGGAGAGCCAAAGGTGAGTGTTTGTTAAGAGTAAGGCCTTGCCATGGCTTTCCACAACTTGGTAATATGTAAGAGTCACCCAGAGGGTACTGGGTTTGAAGGCATGAAGAACAGCTGAGGCTCAGCACTGTGAGAGGCCATGGAAGGCCACTGGCGAAGGTGCAGACTCAGTTGCAGTTGATGGCCCAGGACTGAAGAAGTCATGCAAAGTAGATGAGACTTGTCACTATGAACAAGGTCTCTGAGAGTCTATTGGTGAAGCCTAGTAGCAGTAAAAGACAGTAGTGTTTTGGAGATACAAGTATCATGAGATGACCACCAAGAACATCAGCAGCAGTGGAGTACAGGCAGCTGGAACGTAGAAGACAAGTTGCAATCTACAAAGGGCTGAAGAATTGACCCGAGCCATTGGAGGAGCCCATAAGATCATGAGTTCGATACCAGACAGTGGACAGTTGGAGTTTGATTTTGCTTTTGATTGTGACTGTGCCCTGATATTTTTCTCCCTTGAAAAAAGAAAGTATTTTAGTGGAGCCCACAGTTAAGAGACTTTTAATTGTAAAAAAAAAATGGATTTTAAAAGCGACTGGATATTTTAAAGGGATTGGAATTTTAATATGTAAAAATTTGCAAAGACTGTGGTACTTTGAAAGTTATTTAGATCTTGGGATGAATAAGAAAGTAAGGGTTGAGGCTTAATAGTGATGTGCTTGTGTGTCAAGTTGACAAGGGGTCAATTTTACTGGCTGATTTTGCATGTCAACTTGACATAAGCTGGAGTTATCACAGAGAAAGGAGCTTCATATAAGGAAATGCCTCCAAGAGATCCAGCTGTAAGGCATTTTCTCAATTAGTGATCAAGGGTGGGGGGGAGGGCCAACTGTGGGTGTTGCCATCCCTGGGCTGGTAGTCTTGGGTTCTATAAAAAGCAAGTCAGTAACATCCTTCCATGGCCTCTGCATCAGTTCCTGTTTCCTGGCTTCCTTTGGTGATAAACAGCAGTGTGGAAGTGTATTCTGAATAAACCCTTTTCTCCCCAACTTGCTTGTTGACCATGATGTTTTGTGCAGGAATAGAAACCCTGACTTAGACAGCCCCTATCCCATCCACCTCTCCATGCTTCTATGAGGGTGCTCCCCCACCCTCCCATTTACTTCTGTCTCACCACCCTAGCATTTCTCTACACTGGGGCATTGAACCTCCGTAGGACCAAGGGCTTTCCTTTTAGTTGATGCCAGATGAGACAATCCTCTGCTACATATGCATCTGGAGCCATGGGCCCCTCCATGTGTACTCTTTGGTTGGTGGTTTAATCCCTGAGACCTCTGGGGGAGTCTGGTTGGTTGATATTGTTGTTCTTCCTATGGGATTACAAACCCACTCAGCTCCTTCAGTCCTTCACCTAACTGCTTCATTCAGGTCCTCATGCTTAGTCAGATGGCTGGCTGTGAAAATTCAATTCTGTATTGTCTAGACAGCTTTCTTAAAAAAAGTTTTTGGTCACCAGTTCTTCTAATTTTCACCATTTTTAAAAATATTTTCACAAACATATTTTATTGGACATGTGCAGGATTGCATTGCTCTGAACACTAAAAATTACACGAGTCTGTGACTTACTTTAGGTAAGTAAACATGAGCAGAAGTAACTGTCAGATTTATGAGACCACCCTGATTCACTATGTACTCTTCCCCTGCCTCACACAATCATTAATATGCAATCATGTACCAAGTAAGATTCTCTGTGACTCAGGTCTCTGACAATCTCTAAAGAAGAGAGGTAAGGGCAGGAAAAGGGAAGAAGAGGAAGAAGATGGACTGAGAAAGTAAGCAGGGAAACATGTTCTTTGATAAGCTACTACTACTTGTCAACTTTTGTTTCTGTAGCACAAATAAGTCTATCCCAATCAATGTAGCAATACTGTCAAGATATATGAACAGCACAATTATCATTGAGACATTCACATGTGACTCTATGTATTTTTCTAGGGTCACCAGGAAATAAAAGTATTCAAATAACGTTTAAAAGTGAAAATAGTTTCAAAATTGTGTATGTATACTTAAGTTTGTTGAGTGATGATATTTTGAAACAGTTTTGAAATAGTTCCCATAAAAATTTATATGTTCTGCATGCCAATATAAGACAACTTACAGACCTGTTTTCTACATCACTGGATATCCCATCATCTTCTAGAGACTGCTGATAATTCCAGAAAACCTAAGCAAACATCAACTTTTGATTTAACATATGGTACTTTCTGAACAACATTGCAGAATGGTTGGTTTTTATGTCAACTTGCCATAAATTATAATCACCTGATGAAGGAGCATCCCATGGAGAACTGTCTAGACTGCTTTAATTAATGTGTAAAGACCCTCTGTGTGGGAAGCACTCTCTGGTAACAGACCAGATAAATGACACGGAAGAAGAAGTTTGTTTACCCTTTTCTCATTTGACTTTCCCTTTGTATAACTGGCATTCTTTCTTCCTACAAAGTTGATTTATGCTGTTACTAATTCAGCTCTTTAGTCGTTCAGTGATATCAAAACTAGTATTTCCAGGTTCTACTTTTAACGCTAGGTCAAACAGCTCTCCAGGAAACTTAAAAGTTTTGAGATCAAGACTGGTACTGTGAAGATATCCAGCCTCAAAGACTAAGAAACCACAAGGATGAGTACTCAGCCTTTAAGTCATAAGATTAATATTGTTACAATCTTACTGTATACCTATTTTGCGTGCTCTCAATCTTCTTATTGATTCTATTCCTCCAGAGAGGGCTGACTAATACAGACTCTTGTGAGTATGCTGAAATAGAGAAATATTTTTGAAGTATTTCTCAGACATATATCACACTAAAACCACCCGCAATTTAATCAAATCACATGTGATGAATTGTAATCCATATTCAATTCACAATTCTACTATTAACTTTAATTGCTTTTGCTTCAAAACTATTTTAATCTTTATCTTCAACACTCACCTTATTGTGAATATTTTCTTTTTTAATTTATCTACTTCCCAAGAATGGCTAGTACATGAAACTTCAATTACCATTATTTCAGCAAAGCATTTCTCATGGAGCATTGTTGTACAGCCCAAGCTCAGAAACCAAGAGAGAATTTTTAAGTATCACACATCTACCAATGTCTATTACTAACTAAATGAAGCATAAAATGAACAGATTCTCTTGAGCCAATTTCCCATATCACTGTTGATAATACAGTAGGCATAAAAATGAGTAGTACATGACTGAAATTTAAAACATTAGCCAATAGTGAAAAAGAGAACGTGTTGCTTCCAATGATTTATTCACTCAAGGGAACATGAAATCTTGAGAAGACAAATCAAAATTTTTCATATTTTCTGAGATCATTCAAAGTCACAAGGGGACATTAGCATTGATGATTTATTTTAAGTTATAAAATATTGACCTGCCCACAGGTATAAAATAAGAAGAGAAAGGAAAGGATTTGTCAATCAATACATGAATGACTGGGATTTGGTATTTCTCATTTGATACCTTCTTTGTTTTAAAAGAAACAATGCGTAACTTACTCATGCCATAAAATAAAATAAAATAAAATAAAATAAAATAAAATAAAATAAAAT
>JADRCG010010496.1:2149940-2177498 GCA_019844195.1 Rhabdomys dilectus | reverse complement strand
ATAAAATAAAATAAAATAAAATAAAATAAAATAAAATAAAATAAAATAAAAAATGGCAGGGCTCCAGAGTAGATCATCGTCCAAGCTGGGATCCTTTCTGGAAACTGCTCAAGAGAACTTTGTCATGTACTTTACTACATAGAACACATGTGAAGATCCGAGGATATGAGTAGCCAGAAGTGATTGTAAAATATGGAAATAAGAAAAATATATAATAAATCATTGAAATTAAGAAAGTAAAACAATTCAGGAAATCACCTGAACTAACAACACATTCCTGAAAAGAACAATGAGTTTAATAATGCCCTATATAAGTTCAACAAAGATAAAAACAAACTAATTAGTAAAAGAAATGAAATATTGGTGGACCATTACCAACAAAAGAATAAAGGTAAATATTGGTGAAATGCTCAAAAATTTTAAGACTGAATATTACTCTTCACACTGTCATTAATATCTGATGTAGAAACATGTGCATATGTGTAGCCTTACAGTTAAATATATTCATCTAACTATCTTTGGTCTACCATCTGTGACACCTACAGCAATGGTACCCAGCAACAACAACTTCAGATCTTTTCATAAAACAATATGCTAATTGTGTCTAAAACATCTTGTAGTGATAAAACAAAACAGATATGTACATACACATACACATAAAGTACATATGTGCACACATACATCTATATGAAAACACAAGAATACACACAGATTACACATGCACATGCACAATCACAAATGCCTACATACACATACACAGATATATACAAAAGCATATGCAAACATAGAATCTCACACATGAATACATATATACACATGTGTAAACACATGCACACACATATATGCATACAGAAACAAAGACACAAATACAGATATCTAGACACATACAGAGACATACATACACACATAGGCATACACATATAAACTTTCACATACATATGCTTGTTTACAGAGATATAAACAGAGACATAAATGTACAGAGTCACACAGAAACACAGGAGCTCATAAATGTACACAGATAAACTTGGACACACACATATGCTATAATGGCAGTATGTTTCAGAGTGGCATAGAAACCAAGTTGAAGAGGTCTACTAGTCATATTCAACACAATTCAGATAATAAAGTAAATATAACCATCCTTGTCCTCGCTGTGGTTTGGAGAGATATGCAAAATTAGTGACATAAAAGTATGATAAACTTGAAAACTAGAGTCATTATTGTGAGACCATCTAAGCCAGGTGGGCAAGGGCAAGCTCTTCCATGAAGAATAGTGGTTCAAAGTAATATACACAGGGCCTAACAGATAACGAAAGCAGGTTTTCACTTTCTGTCAATTACTTCCCAAAATCACAATAAGGTTTTTCCTGACCTATGGGTTGGAATATATGCCGTGGAGTCTATACTTAATAATGACATTTCCTAGTATCAAGATATCAAATCGCAAGGCAGTATCTTGAAAAAAACGAAAAATATAGTGGATAGTTGTACTACACAGGAGCATGTTACCACAGTAGCTCACACCTAAGTGAAGCAGCAAGGCTAAGGATAAGGTTATTTGGTCTCTTTGGGCTGGACTGAAAAAAAAGCATCAAATACTAAGTAAAAAAGACATTCCAACCATGAGCTCTTGTTCTAACTTGTCCCATAACGTTTGTGGTCATAAACACCCAGGACTTAAACTCATTTGATGTACAATTAATCTTCTCTTGACAAACTTGGAAGTAAGGGGTTGGTAGAAGTGAGCTATTTTCTTTTCCACTACACAATTCAAACTGCCTTTAAAACATACATAGAAATATTGCCAAGCATTCCTAACAGTGAAATGTTCTGAGACCACGTCTCTTCTTGTATTCAATCAGTGTCTAACTCCCTTCCCTCTCAAAAAATATTTTTAAACATTTAACATTGCATTTTCTTTGCCTAGAAATTTGTCAATAAAGAACAAGCTTTCTCTCTTTTTTATTTTGTAAATTCTTTCTCTTTTTTTTTCAAGATAATCCACATTTGCTAAAATCAGCCTATCAGTCATCAAGAAATTAGTTTCTAATATAAAATTGGTGCATTGCACAGAAGACAGCCCACAGTTAGTCCAGGCAATGAAGAAGCACAGCATGCTTTCTCAAAAACAGCTGCCAGCTCTTGTATTGCTTAGCACATTGGATAAAAAAGGACAAACTTGATCTGATGCCAATCAATGTGTTTTGTCTTCTGGTGATATGTGGCGTACATATCATGTAGTCTAGCAAGACCATAGAATCACAGATATGAAGATAAATACATGCTCCCTTAGCAGGGGTCAAAATAGAGACAGCCTATTGACACTGCTGTACTGACAAGACAATTCTGGGAAGGCATCACCAAAGAAAGTAGGCTGCAGTCATGAACACAAATCTCTGTCTCCTCAGAATGCTGCAAAAATTTGTTATGAATTAGATATCCTCAACAGAAATTTATCTTGTCAACATTGTGCAGTCTGAAAGCCCAAGATTAAGGTACTTTCTACACACACCCAGGTGAGCCCTTTCTTCTGAGAGTTCTGAACACAAACTGTTTCCTGAGGCCCTTATAAGATCTTTCCCTGAGAGTTTTAAATGGACCTAGAGGTTGATGAGCAGGCATGTGAGAATAAGAGGCAGAGACATAAAGAAATCTAGCTGTCTGTTTTCCAGCCTACCAATCATGCCAGCTCAGACTACTTTCCTGACACGCCAAACATCTTTAAAACATGTTTTGGACACAGTCACCCTTGAGGACAGCTAGGTCAATACCTGAGTCAAGTATGACAGCTGAGAAAATAAAGTTGTGATGATATTCACCATCTAGATAATATTTCTCCAATTCTTTCCCAAATGGGTGCATTAGGAGAATAATCAGTAAAAAAATTACTGGATAACTATTTTAATTTGGAATTTGCACTAGGAATTACATTTCTTGTTATAAATAAAATGTATGGTCTGCATGCCACATTAACTAAAAATGTATTTATTTTTAAGATTCACTTATTTACTTTCATACTTAGGTAAAATATGATTGCATTATTTTCTCCCTTCGACTACTTTCCTCCACTCTTTCCCAAAACCCCTCCTTCCAACTCCTTACAAGTCACTCTTACTCTCAAATTTATGTCCTATTTTTCTTCAATTCTTATTGGTACATGCATATATACACACATGTATGTATAAACATATAGCTACTACTTAACTTTCTGAGTCCATTTTATTATTTCTTTATATGTGGTTTCACTGCTGACTTTGTATTGGACAATCAATTAGAAGGCTCACCCTGGGCAAAGCCTAATTTTTATCTAGGCAGTGATTAAGTTGCCTGCTTATTAGTTCTTTGGGTTGGCATTCTATGAGATCACCCCAACTTCTGTGTTAGCATTTTTAGTGATTTGAATAATAATGGTCCTTATATATGTATATATTTGAATTGCATAGTCAAATTAAGTAGCACTATTATAAAAGATTAGGAGTTGACGCCTTGTTGGAGGAACTATTACTGGGATTGAGTTTTGAGGTTTCAAAAGTCCATGCCAAACCTGGAGTCTTCCTCTCTGCCTATAGATCAAGATATAGCTAAGGTACTTTTCCAAAGCTTCCATGCCAACAACATCCCAACCATGATGACAATAGACTAAACCTATTAATCTGTGATCAATCTGCAAATTAAATGCTTTCTCTTATGATAGTTGACTTGGTCTAAGTGACTCTTCACATTAGTAGAACAGTGAGTAAACTAGCTTTATAATTAATCTAGCTTTTTTTTTCAGATCTTGTTTTTATAAGATCTTGAGATACCATTTCACAGTTAACATTAGTATTCTTCATGCTTATAAGATCTTGAGATACCATTTCACAGTTAACATTAGTATTCTTAATAGCTCTTTGTACGCTATTCTTCCATGGTGTTCTCTGAGCTACAAATGTAGGATCTGTGATGTATCCATTGATGTTTAGCTCTTCAATCATCCATTTATTTCTATCTTGTGTATTCAATAGTGGTTTCCCAAGATGGTCTCTACTGTAAGAGAAACTTCTTTGAAAAAATGATGATAGCAACATTTATCCATGGGTATGAAAGGTATATATTTTTATCTGTATGACTGTTTTGCATATCTATCTATCTATCTATCTATCTATCTATCTATCTATCTATCTATCTCTATATCTCTATATCTCTATCTATCTATCTATCTATATCTGTATGACTGTTTTACATATATATATATATATATATATATATATATATATATATATGATATTTCTGTGATACTTATGGAGGCCATAAGAGACTATGGAGTTACCAATGATGAGTTATTGTGTGTGTTCCGGTACTCCAGTAATAAACTCTTTCACCACTGAGCCATTTTTCATGCCCTCATGCATAACAATGATTATTTTAAATAAAAATTTAAGTTGACATTATTTATTATGACAACTTTATATTAAAATAAAAATTATAATGTTCATTTTATAAAGGGAGAACAGTTATCTATTGAAAATTATGGAAAAATTATCAAATTTAGAGTTGGTTATAACATGAAGCATTTTAATTACTGAAACAATAGTGTGTCTCATTTCAACTAACTGGAGTGTTTGTGTTGTTTAAGAAACATAGGAAAATTTTTTCAAGCTATTAGAAAGAATGTTATATGTAAATCTAGTGCAAAGATTGCCATGAGTCCGGCCTATGCAAAATCACACAATACTCTCTTCACTAAGTCAATGATAAAAATCTATCAATACCCATTTCCCTATTTTTAGAATATATTATTCTGTGTCACAATAATAATCATGTAAGAACTTTGGAGAAATCTCAATTCGGATATGTTCATGAAAATTCTTACTAGAATAAAGACTGTGTCAACAGAATAACAGATAAGAACTATCAAAGTATAAGTTGTCTTTTCAAGAGCACTGCAGAGCAATCTCCAGGGTTAGTTGAACCACCCAAAATAGACACCAAGTTTTTTTGTTGTTTGTTTTTCTGAATGTTTTGTTGCAGTATTTTGGGCCTATTGGTTTTTTATTTGTTTTTGTTCTCTTTTTCTTTCTTTTATTTTAGAGTGAAAAAGATCTTTAATTTTGGTGAATGAGGATGTGGGGAAGATCTGGGTTAAAGACAGGAGGAAGAGCATGAACAAAATTTTCTATACAAAAATAAATTCTTTAAATAAAAAGAAAACATATATATTAGAAAATGATATTTACATGTTTAATTTCATATAGGTCCATTAACCCTGAGATGCTAACAATAATACTTGAATATCCTGAGTTCTTAGGCCAACTGTAAGTAGCAAATTAAAAAGAAATGCATCAACTACCAGGAGATAATCACTGAATTTGGAATATATGGAGCTAGGGTAGGGTATTTAAATTCAAAGAGATATTTAATGTACAGGATTATACATTTGTTTTCAGATAAAATTGATATTTAATTTCCTAATACTCAGCATGTGGTTTTTATTTATTGAATACTCTTCTGAAGTGTTTTTCTCATGGTAGGAGATATTTAGTATTTCTACTCAATGTTTTACATCAAGCTATGGTGTGTCACTTTGACTCTGAGTGAAGTGGAGAACCAAATTACATTAGAAGGAGTTGCTTTAATGCATGGAATTATTTATTGAAGTATTTTAAAAAAACTATTTAAATGAAGAAGTTTGAAAATGGCATTTGCTTAACTATATTTTTAATAGTTTTAAACGATAGAAGTTTTTCTGAAAGTTCAGATTCTCTAAGTCATTAGTAAAGCTTATCAAAAAAAATATACGTGGAAACTGATAACAACGACATGAGTAGGCATCTTCTTTAGGTGATCCAACATGAAGAACTACAGATAATTCAGGAATGCTGACAGCAGGAGAAATAGTCTTCCCCTGAGAAGAAAACATCAACCGCTTATTCAATAAAAAATGGAAAACCTTAAAAACAAACATATAATAAACATTACAGAGAATGAGTGGCTGCATTTATTTATATATTGAGAAACATATGTATATACATAAAATATATGTTTGCAGCAACAGTAGATGATAAAAATAGCTGTGAGATGTAACAGAGAGCAAGACGGATATGCAGAGGTTTTAGGGAAAGGATATAGTGTAATTATATTAAAATGCCAAAAAGTAATTTTGAAAATATAATCTCAAAAAGAAAATTTTCACTTATTCAAAAACCATAAGGCGTATACTTCCCAATAGTGTGTGCAGTGCACTAGTTATGGCTAGTCCATATAAGACTGTGTCTAGTGTCCACAAGTCTACTAAGAAATGAACGATGATCATACAGACTAATATTAGCACATCTCCATCACAGTCTGATGCTCTCTTATGAAGTCCTAAAAATAAAATTCATATTGGGTATCCACTCACTATATCTTTCTTCTATGATAGAAAATGACATTTTATACACAGATGCACTGTTACACATACAAACTATTTGAGGAATCCTATTTTTATCTGGAAAAAAATAGCATTTTCAAAATGATTATTTAAAAAAAAATAAAATTATTTTTAATTTTCATTTATGTTTATGTTTTTCTTTATAAGATTCAAGTCATACATAAATCATGATTCTAATTACTACTGAAATTTTTGTCATTTACTTTTGGATAGAAAGATCTAAAAATAATATGCTACATAAACTGTCTTTTAATCTCTATAGTTTCAGCCATTACAATTAGTGTTTTGTTATCTCCAGTATTTTAATTCCTATGGTTTCAACCATTACATTTAGTGTTTTATTACCGCAATCTACACCAAAAAGAAAGCTCCAATGCAAGGATATAGTTCTAAAAACTTCCCCAATATTTTTGCATTTTGACCAGATGCTCAGAAAAGTGGTCTAGCTGAGCATAGAGTGAGACCACAGGGACTTGATTTACCTGCTTGTGCACAAGCCATGTGTCTGATTAAATAGGAAATGGTTAGGGAGGAAAAAGGAGTTCAGGGAGAAAAGCAGGATATTTCTGTGGTAGCTCCCTACGGCCAAGAAGATGTGAACCCAGGGTTCAATGAGAAACTTGATCAGTGTCACAGCTGGAAATTCTGAGCTTCAGTTCCATAAACTGTTCATTTTTGTGCAACCTCAGGGCAAGCCAGGAACACAAATGTGCCCAAAGCGACTATCTCCGCACTGGACACCAGCTGTCTTATATTGTGATCAGTCTCTTCTGAAAGGAAAAAAAATGAGCTATGTTTTTTTTTTTAAAATAATCGTTTTGAAAATGCCATTTCTTTCCAGATAAAAACAGAAATGCTAAAATTTGAGTGTGACAATTACCAAATAACTATATATATATATATATATATATATATATATATATATATAATAGCTAAAATATAATATTTAATATATTGTGTCACAACATATCATACTTGCATAATGTACTTTGATCAAAACTACCTCCAGTCCCCAATCCAACTGATTCTGCCCCCACCATACATTGGAAAATTTCATGTTCTCTTCATTTTAATTTTTTCATAACTCACTGAGAACCATCACTGCTGATGGTATGCATACAGATGTAGGGACATCTTCTGGAGCATAGTCAACCTACCTGGGGCTCATCTCTTAAGAAAACCTACTCTCCCACTCAAGCATCAATCAGCTTCCTATGGCTACTCAGCTACAGGTGAACCACCCCCATCCCATCATGGAATTTTGATTGGTTTCCTATTTTATAAATCTTATAGTGTTTTAAAATACCATTTGTACTAACATTTGCAAAGAAAAATTGGGCTTTGCTATACATGTTAATATCTCTCCATTACTAAATAATATTGCATTTACTTCAATCTTTTCATCAAAATTATTGTCTAAATGTTGACAAATTCTCCCTGTTAGCTTTGACATGACCAGCAAGTCCAGATGAACAGAGGCAATGTGAGTTATAACTTTTGAGCTGGCTCAGGCTGGCAGCCCCATACTACCTATTTTGTTCAGCAGAGAAGTAAAGACAGAAGACATGAGAAGCTGTATAGGAAACACAGAGGCCAATGCTGATTTACTCTGGTTAGCATTTCATGATGTTTGAAGTATATTTTTCTGTCTTTCTCTACAGTTTTCCCCTAAAGTCTGCTTTATAGAAGGTAGTGTAGCTGCTCTTCTTTTAGTTTCTGTTTCCACAGAACATTTTAATCTTTTCTTTACCTTAATCTATATGTGCCTTAGAGGTGACACGAGTGTCCTACAGACAGGACTGAATTGATCTGGTGTCATATCCACTCAGCCACTATACATATTTTGATTGGATTATTTTAACCAGTTATGATCAAAGTAATTCTCAGAAGTGAGGGGCTTATGCTGCCATAATTCCTTTTCTTGTCTAGAGATCATTTTTCCTTTCTTCTTCATTCTCCATTTTTTTCTCTATTATTCTCACCCATTTTCTTTATTGTTTTGGTTTGATTCCCTGGGCTCCTGCCTCTGTGTTTGCATAGGCAGGAGCAGATCTATTATGTTTTTGCTTGATTCTTATAACAAATTACAACTAAGGCTGATTGCTTTGAAGAAAAGACACTAAAATTTTCCACATATTTTCTTTTTTCTTAAAATATATCAATCTTAAGAACATATGAAACATGATTATATCTGCTTCCATTGAATTGTTTTGTTTAAATAATGATTCCTTTATGTACTTATATTTGAGTGCTCTGTCACTAGAGAGTGGCACTATTTAAAGCAATTAGACAAATTAAAAGATGTGGCCTTCCTGAGAAAGTGTGTGACTTGAGGTGGGCTTTGAATCTTCAAAAGCCTATGCCCTCCTAATGTCTCTCCCTCTGCTTGCAGATGAGCATGCATTTCTCAGCCACTCTTCCAGTGCTATGCTTGCCACCATGCTCCCTGCCATGATGTTAGTAGACTGACCCTCTGAAACTGTAAACAATCCCCAATTAAAAGTTTTCATTTATAAAAGGTATCAGGTTCATGGTGTCTCTTCATAGCAACAGAACACAGACTCCCATCTTTCCACCACATCTCCCAACATCATCTTCAGAATTATTCACTCCCAACATCATGCCTTCTCCTCTTCTTCCTCCTCCTTCTCATCCTCCTCCACCTTCTTCTCCTCCTTCACTTCCTCCTCCTTCTCATCCTTTGTTGTAATTCACTAAACTAAGTTAGGGCTGCCCATGTTTACATGGTGTGTGACCTTTCACTGGAGCATGGGATCCTACCAGGGAAGAAACTGTCAATTATCAATAGCTCTTTAGAAAGGAGTGAGTGTGTCATAGCAATTTTTTCCCTCTTAGTGCTGTGAGTTTTGCTGGCTTGATCTTGTGCGGGAGTGTGCATTAACCACTGCTGCTGTGAATTTATGAGTATAGTCGGTATGCAGTGTACACGAAGATATCTTTATAGTGCTCTTGCCCTTCTTCTGCATTTTACTTCTTTCTGTCTTCCTCTTTTGTGACATACTTGAGCCTTGAGCTGGAGTTTACATGGGTGTCATACTTTAAGATTAGCATTTCAGTGTCTTATTCTTAGCACTTTAACAAGTCATATATCCCTCCACTAATGTCTGACCACTGAGGCGGGGGGAACCTTTTGTAACTCAGTAGCTTCTATCTATGGGTATACATGCAAATATTTAGAAGGCAGTTTGACAGCCTAAGCTTGTAGCAAATAACTGTAGTAGGTTCCATCTTAGAGCCCATGACTTTCATTGTCATGGCTTGTCATCAAGATTAATGTACCAGGAAAAACATTGACTCCTGTGAATTATGCCTCAAATCCAATTAGAAAGAACTTATATATAGTAGTATAATATTCATACTACTACTGCTCCATGGCCACAATCCTCTACCTGGATGTCATTGTAGCATTCACTGTCTAGTGCTGGAAAAGACCATGGGTGACTGCTTCCCTTAGTAGGCTTCTGTCACTATGGAAGAGAAGCAGTGTGGAAGATTCCTGGTTGGTTTGTGATTTATTTCTCTGTGTCTTTCAGGCAAAGCATGAAATTTCTTCAGCAGTGTTTTCCTTGTCCTTCAGATAGAATTCATAAATGATTTACATATTACCATTCCACATGTATTATATTCAGTATTATATTACACATGTAGCTTGCACTTGTTTTCTGTAGAGTTTCCTTATTTTCAGAAAATAATATCAGTAGTATCCCTACCTTTTATCCCTAAGAACTCTTTGGACACATACACACAAGTCTGTGTGTGATAAGCTGTGTTGGATCTGGTTTTGTTTGTTTTTGTTTTTTCTTTTTTGAGAAGACTTTATCTTTCCTTTTCTGAATGGAAAATATTAAGGACATTTCTCTGTCGGCAGTTATTTTGTTTGTTTGTTTGTTTGTTTTTTAAATATTATCCCATTCTCTCTTTGCCTGTAAGGTTTCTGATGAGATACCAGTTGCTATGGTTGTGCAACCTTCTTAGAAATTGTTGTTCTCTCTCCTGCTGATATCAGAACCTTTTTTTTTTTGCTTCCAAAAATCTGACTGTGCTACAAATATTTATCTATAGAATTATCTGAGTTTAATATAATGAGACCAATCACCTTCCTGAACAGCTTTGTATTCACATATGTCTATCTTTTGCATACATGTAATGTTTTTAAGTTTGGTAATTATTCTGCTGTTATTTTCTGAAATTTATCTTCTATCGCACTTTCATCTCCTCTAACTCTGATAATATGAATGCTGCAGTTAGGACTTAGTCAATAAGTTCTGGAAGGTTTGTTCTTTTCTCTTTTAATTCACTTGTTGAGTTTCCAACCATTTGCCTTGAATATCGTAATTTCTTCACAACAAATATTTTTGCAGATATTTCCAGTTATGGTTTTATTTTTTTTCTCATTGTACTTTTCCTTTCTTATTGAGAATAGAATTACCTCACTTTCTACTCCTCCCAGTTCCTCCCTCCTCCCATCCAGATCTACCACCATTCTGTCTCTCATTAGAAAACAAACAGGCTTCTAACAAATAATAATAAAGAAATATGATACAATAAGATAAAATGAAGAATTGAAACACTGGAATTGGTCAAACAAACAAACAGAAGGAAAAAGCCCCCAAAGAGGTAAAAGAAACAAGTATAGACCCAGAGTTCCACGGAATCTCCTAGCAACACTAAACTGGAAGCCATAATGTAATTTACTCACAGGACCTGTAGGATAAAAAGACAGAAAATGGTATGTATATAATTTATATACCATATATATGTATATGTATGTGTATGTGTATGTGTGTGTGTGTATGTGTATATGACGTATATGTATATGATATACATATACATATACATATATACATATACATAAATATAGGATATTTAAAATAATATTTAAGAGAATTTTTTTAAACAATCCTACTAGGACAAAGAACCTCTACAGATACCCTTGAGTTTGTTTTCTGTTACCTATCTATAGCTGACTGTGCAGCCTATTTTTAAGAGGTATTTTTTTTTTTTTTCAATCTTCAGTGATAATTTCTGGGAGAAACTAAATTTTCATTTGTAAGTAGTTTTCAATTAGCAACATTTTGTAGGTTATTTAATGGGCCTGTATCTGCCTCACTTTCCAGCCCGAAGACCCTATCTGGTCCAGACCCTATCAGGCCCAGTGCATGCTGCTGCAGACTCTGTCATAGGCGTGCCATGCAGATTCAGAGGACTTATTTTCTTGATATCCTCCTTGCACTCTAGCTCTTCACTCTCACTGAGACATCACATTCGGGGCTGTATGTTCTAGGGTCTCTCACTCTCTGTATATTGTCTGACTGTGGATAACTAACTGTGTTTGTTCCAATCTATTGCAGAAGGAACTTTCTCTGTTGCTGACTGAGCAATGCACTCATCTTCCAGGGACTCAGTTCACTAAGAATGATGTTTTAAAAAACATTTCATTCATTTTTTCTTTTGAATTACCTAATTTTTAAAAATAGTTGAGTAATATCTACCATGATGTGAATTTGGATTTAGAGAGGAGGCATAGGTCCAATCTTCTGCTTCCCGGGATGGGGTTGGGGGCAGGTAGTGGCCTGGGCATTCCTGGGGAATTCCTCACACAGCTGTAGACTGGATAAAGCAATAGGTGGGGAAAAAAGGTTTTTTGTGGGGTAGATCTGTGAGATACTTTGGAGAAGGGGTCAGGAGCAAAGAGGAGGCTTCAGGAGGTGCTCTGCTACAGAGCTGGAGATTAAATTTGGGGATTTTACTTGGAGAAGAGGAGCAGAAGGTAAATATCTGAAGTTGGGTTACCTGCTTCCCCAGTTGGAGTAGCCTGAGGGCTCAATGTGGACTCTTGCGGTTTTTGTGAGCTGGGATAAAAAGATGAGTTTGGGGATGGAAGATTGGAAAGAAAGACGTGATTGATCCACTGGAGATGGGGGCACTGGGTGGGAGGCCATAGCAAGTGGTCTACTATATAGTTAGAGTTGAGACAGGGGGATTGGTTTTGGAGAAGAGGAGAGAAGGGTGACCTAACGTCTGTAGTTCACACAGCTGCTCCTCTGGCTGAGGTGGCAGATGGGCCCGTAGGGTATCATCTCCTATTGTTAAGCTTCAGAATTCTTTAATCTGCCTGCAAATTTCTGATTCTCATAGTTCATATTTTCCATGTATTTGCAGTTTGTTTCTTCATGTATTCTATAAGCTTGCTGAAACTTTTTCATAAAGTAGCAATTCTGAGAGTCAGATATGGTATGGTAGGTTTGCAATCCAATTTAATGCTGAGGCAGGATAATCTCACATCTGACACAATCTGTGATACAGTGAGATTCCGCCCCCACCACCAAAGTAAAATAGGATAAAGATAATGTAATTTGAAAATGATTTGCACACCTTCTTTTCATTAGTCACTGACTGCTAGCACTTTACTTTGTGGGTTGGATAATGTCATGGTTTCTCATTATTACTGATTATGCAATATGACAAATGAATTTATATTCAGAGAAATATTTATTCCAGTTTCCAGAGACTTGCTGGCTTTATCTGGCATGTCCATTAAAAATTAAGCTTTTGTTGTGATTTGTAGATGGAAAGCATCTGGTATAGTTCCTAGACCAGAGAAATCAGTGGCTCTTGTGACTTGCTGTTTTTCTAATTCTGAAACTGCAGAAGCTATCACACAGGAAGGATGGAATCCAGAACCACTGAATTGGAGAGCATCTGGGGTACACAAGTCCCACAACTGCTGAAGCCTACCTACTAATATGTCTTACCCAGCACTTGATTCAGCTGTAGCTGGCTGGCAGCAACATGAATGACAGACTGAGTTTCTCTTGGGGAACTATTAGTTCCTGCCCGGCACCAGGGAAGGTGTAAAAGCTCAAGCTAGTCTTCCCAGTGCTATGTGCTGGTATGGCAGGCTTTTGGGGTCCCAGATAAACTCCTGTTCTCGATTGCTCCAGTACAAACCTGCTTTTCTGCATGTAGTATTGCCAAATACTCAGGGAATGGTGTTATGGATATAAGTTGTGTTTCCTACATTTTTCAAGGTATCATAAAGTCCACTGTAGTGGTCTTTTACCTGGCTGGTTTCCTTCACTATTGTGAATAGATTTTCATGAATGCGTAGTGTTCAAATTGATATTACTTTGAAAGGCAATTACTGAAGACATTCTTGCATAATATTAGTCTATCTTTCATTAAGATATTGTTATCTTTATTATGACTGCAGGTGGTATGCAGGAGGAACCAAATAGGGGGAGTTTCATGTAGGGTATCATAAATGAAGAGAAATTTGTTGTCCTTTGTTCTTTTTGTAGGTGTTTGAAATTATTTTATCCATTTTTGCTTTGGTTCTCTTAGAAATATATTGAGGCAAAGAGTAAAATTCACACAGAAAATCCTCAGTCTTAATGTTCTTTAGAGGAAAGCAAAATTGCAGAAAACAATTGCTCAATATAGATGTTGGTTCCTCACTGTTATGGATGAGAGGTAGAATAGAACCTGTATTGTTTATTAATCAATGATTTGACTTGATGTAAGTTTATTATAGTTAGAGACTCCAGGATTGGGGTTTATGATTATGCACAAGGATAAAGGAAGAAGAATCTGTATCTTTCATCAGGGCCAATACAGCAATCAGAAATGCAGTTCAAGCTAAGTCATTTTTTTAGACTGTCACATGCTAAAATATAACCATCGCATTTTACTATGTTGTCTTAGTTCGACATCTGGTTAACAATTCCTATCATTGTCTTAGCTTTAACCTGTGTCTCTGGCTCTACCTCATAAATAATTTTGATGTAAATATTCTTTGTATTTTCTCTGGGACTTTTGTTATAGAACCTGGCATATATGAGGTTACTACTATCCAAACTCCCCTTTCAAATGGAATTTTCTAACATAGAAGACACAGTATGAAACATCATATACCCCCTCAACATCTTCAGCACTATCAGATAGTGTAGAAAAATTAATGATAACATGGTCAAGAACATTACCGGCTTAAGCATTTTTATATTACTCTATCAATTCATTTTGCTGCCTGATATATCAAAAAGTCCATTTCTAATGATTCAAATCCAGTGTGCTGGCTAGTTTTATGTCTAATTGACATAAGCTAGAGTCATCAGAGAGAGGGAATTTAAGTTGAAAAGAATGTTTCCATATGACTGGACAGTAGGAGAGACTAGGGTATCTTCTTAAGTAGTAATCAGTGGGAGAGGGCTCAGCTTATTGTTGGTGGTGTTCTTCTCGGGCTGCTGGGCAGCATCCTATAAGAAAGCAGTCTTGGTAAGTTATAGGGAGTAAACCATTAAGCAGCATTCCTCATTGACCTGTGTATCACCTTCTGTCTCCAAGCTCCTGCCTACTATGAGTTCCTGACCTGAAAACCTTCAATGATGAATAGTAGTAATATGGAAGTATAACCAAAGTAAACCCTTTGCTTCCCAACTTACTATCTATCATGATGTTTCTTTTCTTCTCTTTCTTTTTCTGTCTCACTTTTTTTTCTATTGGATATTTTCTTTATTTGTATTTTAAATGTTATCTCCTTTCTTAGTTCCCCACCAATACCACCTATCTCATCCCCCAACCCTCTTGCCTCCACAAGGGTGTTCCAGCACCCACTTACCCGTTCCTGCCTCCCCAAACTCACATTTTCCTACACTGGGGCATCGAGCCTTCACAAGACCAAGGGCCTCTTCTCTCATTGATGCCTGATAAGGCCATCCTCTGCTATATATGTAGTTGGAGCCATGGGTCCCTCCATGTGTACTTCTTGGTTTGTGGCTCAGTCTCCAGGAGCTCTAGGGGGTCTGCTTGGTTGATATTGTTGCTTGCCCTAAGGGGCTGCAAAACCCTTCAACTCCTTCAGACCTTTGTCTAACTTCTCCATTCAGGACTCCTGTGCCCCCCTCACCCCCAGGCTCAGTGGTTGGCTGTGACCTGTGACTATACACATCTGTATTGGTCAGGCTTTGGCAGAGCCTCTCAGGAGACAGCTATATCAGGCTCCTGTCAGCGTGCACCTCTTGACATCCACAACAGAGTCTGCCTTTGATGCCTGAACATGGGATGGATACCCAGGTGGGGCAGTCTCTGAACAGCCCCTCCTTCAGTTTCTGTTCCACACTTTGTCTCTATATTTGCTCCTGTGAGTATTTTGTTACCTTTTCTAAGAAGGACCGAAGCACATACACTTGGTCTTCCTTCTTTTTGAACTTCATGTGGTCTGTGAGTTGAATCTTGGCTATTTCAAGCTTTTGGGCTAATATCCGCTTATCAGTGAGTAAATACCATGTGTATTCTTTTGTGATTGAGTTACCTCATTCAGGATGATATTTTCTAGTTCCATCCATTTTTCTAAAAATTTCATAAATACATTGTTTTTAATAGCTGAGTAGTACTCCACTGTGTAAATGCACCACATTTTCTGTATTCATTCCTCTGCTGAAGGACATCTAGGTTCTTTCCACTTTCTGGCTATGGTGTTTCATTATAGCAATATTGACACCCAGCCAATATTTTTGCTAAAATCTTTATAGTTTAATGATTTTTTTATATTTGTAATTTGTAATGCTACCTTAGAAGCTTCTAATTGATATTTATTAATTGAATTATCTAATATTTTTTATCACAAATAGAATTATCTTGAGTTATGACAGAGGCAAGATAAAAGGTAGGAAAATTGTCGCTATAAGAACTAAGCTAACAGCACATGAATATAGGAAAAGTACCAGTTAAGATTTTGCCTTGTTTATATAATTGGAATATTTTACACATAGTATACAACCTTCATTGATTTTTTTCATTCTTCTCCAAATATTATTACATTACCAAGTAGATATATTTTGACTTATCATATACAAAACCCTTTTAAACGTTTTATATTTCTTGTGGACTTTCACTGTGAATGTGAAAGGATTAATCAAGAAAACCCTGCAATGTAGACAGCTATCTGTGGCTCTAGGGAAAGGCCCACAGATAAAACTTTCTTTATTTCTCTTAACTTTTCAAGTGAATTTTTAAAAAGGGAGCCTTAAGGAAACTCCAGAATGAGAAAAAGATAATTATTCTAAAAACAGATACGGGTATTTACAATTGTGAAGATATGAACACTTTTGTAATTCATATTTTTGTTCATTTTTATACTGAAAAGCAAGCGCTAATTATCAGATTTGTATTATATATTGTACATTTTTAGATTTTTGGTGGTACAATATGAAAAGGAAACTGTAATTGTTTTCATTGGATATTCTGAAATCAGTCTTGTTTTTTTACTTACATTATAAATGTCAAGAGAACAAGGGATGAGTTAATCATTTTCAGGCTGTCTGGCACATAATAGATATTAATAAATATTAGTTTAATGAATCGATTAATCTAGGTGAAGAGAAGGTTTTATCCCTAGGCAAATGTGGCACTTTATATTTTCAAAGTCAATAAATATGCTGCTTAATGTTTTTGACTTGTTTTCTGCTGAAAATTCTTTTTAATCTTGAATATGTAAATGAAACTTGTGTATAATTCAGCAAAACAAATCCCATAAGAACAAAGATTTATGTATTTGAAAGAGGTTATGGAGGAAAAAAACCTCATGAATAGCTGTTTTAAAAAAAACTAATTGTTTTTGTTGAGCAATTCAAAGGGAATCAATCACAAACTGACAGGGAACCATATGTTCATCTTCGTTGAATGTAAGCAAAAGACATTATTTTTCTAAACATGAATATGAAGAGAAACAAAAATGATAAGCCTCCTAACACAATATTTTCAAGGACCTGCCACAGAAAAGTGTACCAGTTAGTAAAATAATTGATTACAATGGAAAGCCAGAATACTCATTTCTCAAAAACATAATGAAAAATACATCTATTTATCTCACAATACATTGTTTGTTTGAAAACATATGCATCAAGGAATTGTTAAAAACTACCCTATATTCTCAGTACTCTCAGTTAACCTAAGATTGCACAATGTTCACCAAGGAAACATTGAAAAATAATGCCCCGCATACTGAATGAGACAAAATAATAAATAAATCTATAGAATCATCTTTTCTTAATCTTTCCTGCAAAACTCATTTAGAAGGTAAGATTCATATTACTTGAAATTTTAGTAAAACTGCAAATGAAGATGTTTTCTTTTCTCTCTCTGTCTCTGCCCCTCTCTCTCTCTCTCTCTCTCTCTCTCTCTCTCTCTCTTTCTCTCTCTCTCTCTGTGTGTGTGTGTGTGTGTATGTATGTGTGTGTGTGTATGTGTGTGTATGTGTGTGTATGTGTGTGTGTATGATTGTGCATGTTTTCTTTCTTCTGTGTATCTGTGGCAGCAGTTGCCCTTTGCAATGTAGTTTTCCATTAAAGTCTACTTTACTTATAATACCATTAAACTAAATTAGAAATATGATACAATTAGAAGGAGAAAAATTTTACAACACTACTTATTTTTTAATTGAAAATAGTTTCTTCTCTCATATAATATATTCTGAACTCAGTTTCCCCTTCCTCCACTGCTCCCATCCCCTCCACCTCTCCTGTCACTCTGATCTACTCTCTCTTCATTTCCCTTGAGAAAACAGCAGGCATCCAAGACACAATAACCAAATATGACAAAACAAAGTACAATAAAACAAAACAAAAGCCCTTATATGGAGGCTGGAGTAGGTAACCCAACAGGAGGAAAAGTATGTGTAACTGCCAAACACTATCAAGTTTGCTTTGCAGTACTGCAAAGAAAATAATAAAGAAGAAGAAATGTATGGTTGAGGTCATAAGGAAGAGTAACTTACAGATTAGAGTGATGTTTCCAAGTGTTCCTACTAAGTGTTCACACTGAACATTTAACTGTAGTTAAGACCTGGATCTGGAGGCCACATACACACAAAGGCAGGGGACTTCATTGAGAGGAATAAATTTAAGAAATGAATACAGATAGAATTCTGAATTAAAACCTAATAGTTCACTGGTATACATTCAATTTGTATAATTATATTGTATAATTAGCTCTCCAATTGTGGAAGACTTGAATCTAGAAGACAGTTCAGCATCTATAGCTAAAAATGATTTTTCAGTAATTATTCATTAATCCCAGTTGTGAATCAAATAAATTCTTATTTGATAAGTAAACATAAGCAGATTATTCATATCAGATAACATAGTACACCGCTGTGAAGTATGTTTCCAAGCACGATTGTCTTAAATTTACTAATATAAGAGTAAAACTACAATATCCAATGGAGTAATAGTACACTAAGTATCTATAGTGTGCTCTTTTTCAGGAACATTTTTGCATTATTATTCATTAGTGCATCACTCAGACATTTGTTCAGGAATTTGGGACCTGCCTTCCTGCTTATAATATTTAAAGTAATACATCATTATTGTTTTTACTTATGTGTTATTTTTATATGCAGATTTTTAAAACATGGAGACAGGATAAAAGATACAACATAATTTTAAACAAATATAAAATTATTTTTACATTTACATTTATAAACAGTCTCTTAACAAGTCACTTAAGACTCCAAAGGGGACCCTTGTGGCTGAGACAAACACCTAGCTGATCTGCTCCCCTGAAGACACCGTATCCTGAAACATCCTAGAGGAGCCACTGCACTCAGAGCAGAGGACACCATATCCTGAGACATCTTAGAGGAGCCACTGCACTCAGAGCAGCAGACACTATATTCTGAGACATCCTAGAGGAGCCACTGCATTCAGAGTAGCAGACACTATATTCTGAGACATCCTAGAGGAGCCTCTGCACTCAGAGCAGATGGAGCTCAGGAGCACAGGATCGCAGAGGCATCTGGACCCTGAAAAGTTCTGACAAAAGCAAGATAACTGGAAAGACAGGCTCCAGTAAGAGACAGTGAGTTCAGGTAGCACTAGAGTTAACCAGATGGTGAAAGGCAAACAAAAGAACAAAAGCAATAGAAACCAAAGACACTTGGCATCATCAGAACCAAGTTTTTGTACCATAGCAAGCCCTGGACACTCTGGACACTGAAACTAATAGAATAGAAGGTGGGGAAGACTCTCAAATACCTAGGCACAGGGAAAAAGTTCCTGAACAGAACACTAATGGCTTATGCTCTAAGATTAAGAATTGACAAATGGAACCTCATAAAATTGCAAAGCTTCTGTAAGGCAAAAGACACTGTCAATAGGACAAAACAGCAACCAACAGATTGGGAAAAGATTATTACCAATCCTACATCTGATAGAGGGCTAATATCCAACATATACAAAGAACACAAGAAATTAGACTCCAGACAACCAAATAACTCTATTAAAAAATGGGTTACAGAGCTAAACAAAGAATTCTCAACTGAAGAAACTCTAATGGCCTAGAAACACCTTAAGAAATGCTCAACATCCTTAGTTATCAGGAAAATGCAAATCAAAACAACCCTGAGATACCACCTCACACCAGTCAGAATGGCTAAGATCAAAAACTCAGGTGATAACAGATGCTGGCGAGGATGTGGAGAAAGAGGAACACTCCTCCATTGTTGGTAGCATTGCAAGCTGGTACTAGCACTCTGGAAATCAGTCTGGTGGTTCCTCAGAAAATTGGACATAGCATTACCTGAGGATCCAACTATATCACTTCTGGGCATATACCCAGAAGATTCTCCAACATATAACACAGACATATGCTCCACTATGTTCATAGCAGCCTTATTTATAATAGCCAGAAGCTGGAAAGAACCCAGTGGAATGAATACAAAAACTGTGGTACATTTACACAATGGAGTATTACTCAGCTATTAAAAACAATAAATTCAAGAAATTCTTAGGTAGGTAAATGGATGGAACTAGAAAATATCATCCTGAGTGAGTTAACCCAATCACAAAAGAACACACATGGTATTTACTCACTGATAAGTGGATATTAGCCCAAAAGCTTGAAATAGCCAAGATTCAACTCACAGACCACATGAAGTTCATGAAGGAAGACCAAGTGTGGATGCCTTGGTCCTACTTAGGAGTAACAAAATACTCAAGGGAGCAAATATGGAGACAAAGTGTGGGACAGAAACTGAAGGAAGGGCTGTCTGGAGAACATTCCACCTGGGTATCCATCCCATGTGCAGTCATCAAAAGTAGACTCTGATGTGGATGTCAGGAAGAGGATGCTGATAGTAGCCTGATATAGCTGTGTCCTTAGAGGTCTGCCAGATTCTGACATATTCAGATGCAGATGCTTACAACTAACCATTGTTCTGATCAGGGGGTTCCCAAAGGAGGAGTTTGAGAGAAGACTTAAGGAGCTGAAAGGTTTTGTGACCCCATGAGGAGAGCAACAATACCAACCAGCTAGAGCTCCCTAGAGTCTAAACCACCAACCTGGGAGCACATAGGGAGGGACCAATGACTCCATCTGTATATATAGGGGAGGATGGCCTTGTGGGGCATAGGTGGGAGAGGAGATCCTTAGTCCCATGAAGGCTGAACACCAAGTGAGGGGGGGGGGAATTCAAGGGTTTGGAGGTGGGAATGGGGGTAAGTGGGGGAACATCCTCATAGATGCATGAGAAGGGAGGATGAGCTAGGAGGTTTCTGGGTGGTGGGGGGAATGGAGTAAGGGATAAAATCTGAAATGTAAAATAATATCCAATTAAAACAAAACAAGGCAAAACAAAAACAAATCAAAGAAAATCCCCAAAACAAAAACAAACAAACAAACAAACAAACAAGGACTCCATAGGGGATAATTATAGGGTTGGAGTTTTCATTACATTCAGTATACCATGGTAAATATTTATCTTAAATCATTTTCATTTGTAAAGAAAAACCCCTTTTCTTAATATAGGAGAAATCTCCTGAGTTTTTATCTTGACTGTTTTTTCTTCATTTTGTCTTCCAGAGTTGCCCACCTATATGCTATTGTTTCTTACTTTTGTGTGTCCTTTCTCCTTTTTCTGTCATCATGTAGCTAGATTAGAACCATCCTTCATCAGTTTCAAAGCCACGAGGATCATGACTTTTAGTTTTTCTTCTTTCTTCATAGTCCTCTATTTTATCAGTTAGTTCACCAGCATTCTGCCACCACAAGAAACTTGAGGTGAGTTTAATATTTCAATCAATGGCTTGTAGTTTCTTTTTGTTTAAGAATTCCAAATATCTGTGGATTTTTCCCCTTGAGTTTGAGGTAATCCTTGTTTTGCACATTTTTCAAAAGTGCATGTCTCATTTATGTATTTCAGTTGAAGGACTCTGCCAAATCCTCTACATGTCACTACCGCAGAAGCCTCTAAGTCTTGGCTCAATGTTCCTTAAAACTCTTTTTTATCTGGAATTTTTTAGAACATCAAATGCAAGAGAAATTCTATCACCATATGCTTCTGGAGTAGCAAGTCTTTATAGCAACCTTCTTTAAGTTCATTCCCATTGCTTCTTTCTTGTAGAACTGTTCCATTTTAACAACTTTAAATTGTTCACTAAACATTTCCTTTTGTGTTATTACGACTTTGACGTATAAAGCTCTCTTTCATTTTTGTTCTCATTTTACATGGGATTTTCATTGCAAAAAAATGCCTTTAAAAACTCTGGAATCAGTATTTCTGGTTCACATAAAATATTTTTTTTTCCAAATAAATGTTGCTTTCACTAATGAGGATTATCTACTTAAGTGAATTAATCCTACATATTGTTCTATTAGAGGATCTCACTTACCTCAGGTGTTCTTCTACTGTTTCAAAGCAGGAAATATCTCATTGTTTTACACTAAGAGGATGTCAAGGCAATTTTAAATCACATATCTGTAAGCAGACTTCAGTGATATTGATTTCTATCAATCATAGCTGATTTTGCAGCCTCAGAGGAAAAGAAACCACACATTCTCAATATAAACTATCATACAAACAACTATGATAGCCTTCACTTCTCTGTGAAACTGTATATGAAAGGTCTCCATCATTTACAGCTCAATTACCATTATTTTTTTTCCAATTTCCCACAATAGTTGACTTAGTTCCAAATACTTAACGGGATTTACAGCTCAAAGTTCTAAACATGTCTACAATTCTCCAGGAAATCAATATGGGAGGTCTATCACATCTACCCCTACATTTTGTCCTAGTTTTTTTTCTATTACTGAGGCATAGGGAAAATTCTGAAAGCAGGTCTGTAAAGATTATAAGAACGAAAGGTCAGGAGGACAAGAGCAAAGTTGTATCTTCTGGATATAAGAGAATCACAGCACTCATTAACTCATAATAGCTGTGTTTGCCTGTACAAGACACATATAAGGTGAAGCCAGTCAGTACTCATAAAGAGGCAAGGGGCTCATGAGCTACAACTATGCCTGAGGAACTATGTGATAATTTGACTATGCTTGGTCTATGGAAAGTGTCACTATTATACGAGGTGTAGTCTTATTGGAGTAGACGTGGTCTTGTTAGATATGTGTCACTGTGGAGGTAGGACTTTGAGGTCATACATATATATATATTCATATATATCTGGCCAGTGTGATCCAGACCCTCCTGCTAGCTGTCACTCCTCTTCTAACAGCCTTCAGATGAAGATGTAGAACTCTTGCCTTCTCCAACGTCAAGAATACTTGCATGATGCCATGTTTTATATCATTGTGATAACAAGCTGAACCTCTAAAACTGGAAGCCAGATCCAATTAAATGTTTTCCTTTATCAGAGTTCCCTTGGTCATGGTGTCTCTTCACAGTACTGAAATGCTAAGACAAGCTACTAGCAGGTGATGGTTTCTAGAGGAGGGAGAAATCAATTTTCTTTAAGGATTGTTAGGTGTACCAATCTTCAGTAGATGGCCCTTCATACTTGAGTGTATGGGATGAAGAAATTGAAGTTAATGATTCTTTAAAAAAAATAATAAAACAACAATCAAAAAAGGTGTGGGGGAATATGGAGGTGAGCTGGATCTGGGAGGAGTTAAGAGGAGAATTTGGGGTAAAATATTTTACAAGAAAGACGTGTCTGCTTTGCCCCACATCTTACACCTGCTGTTTTGCTCTGGAGGCTGACTTTATGAAGGTAGTCTGTGAAGAGCAGCGGTTTGAGAAGCAGTCATCTTTCACTTTGACAAGTTGCAGTTTGGGATGCTCTGTACCTCTCTCTGCTGGTTTCTTCCCTGGTGCTCTTCAGGCTTATTTATTTTTGGAGGTCATAAAATTCCTTAAGATTTCTGTGCTGTTCTTGACCTTCTGTCTATCAGCATTTGTGGTGACAAAAAATCAGGTATTTTCAATTTCTTAAAATGGCCCTGAGGTCCACCTGTAGTATGAATTTGCCAATTTGCAATTCATCTTTTTGTAAAATATGTCTGTGAATAAAATTGCAATGGCCTAGCAAAAGTATGATCTAAAAGCACAAGTTATGAAAAGCTGTCAATTTTATATGTAGTAACTATTTATTAATTTAAACCTCATTACCAACTTTTAGCCTCTTAGAATTAAAATGATTATCATTCTATTTAATTCTAGAACTTTCTTAATGAGAATTATTGGTAGGGGGTTGAATATGGTGACAAAAGAGGAGATATGGGAACTTCAACATAAAAATTTCAAATTTAAAACAGCCATACTTTGATGCAGTATTTATCCTTCATTGAGAAGGGAACCAAAAACTTAATGAGTGGAGAGAAGTAACATTTTCAAATTCACTTGATGAACAGAAGATTATCAGGCAAAGCCAAAAGAAAAGATGTTTAATTAAGTACATCTGCTCAAAGATGCTTGCCATTTTATGAGAGGAAAGCAGCTTTTCTAATTGTATTTAACTCTTCTGTTACTTAGGTAAACATCAGAGTGATGAATATTAGTGAACCTCTGGAATAAATATTACATTTTTGTGATCTAATTCATAATAGTAAAAAGCAAATTTATGAAGTCCACAGATATACATATATGTGTGCATGAATTCCATTACTGAGTAGCTGAAAATGATAGCACATTTTAAATGTCTTGTAAATACTAAGCAGGTTAATTCATGTGATCAAATAAATTAGAGGTTTCTAAGAAAGAACTAATCAATCAGAATAATTTTCATCAAAGACAAAATTGATCTTTATTTTCATCTTAAAGCATTGCTAGTAGATAAGTAGTATCCCTTCGGATTAACTGCTAATTATTTCACAAAGAAGATTGTTGTTACAGTCAATGGTCTTACCACATAAATTAAATTAACCATTGCTTTTTAAAAGTTATTAATGTGTTCATCTCAGAGTGCTTGTTTATTTCTCTTCATTAGAAGTGATTTATGTAATTCATTAAATTGTGGTAATTATCATTTAAGACTCATAAGACTTTTGTTTCTGTGAGGTATGGACCTGGTGATGAAGTACACAGTGATTCACAAAGCAGGGTTGATAAGCTGCATACATATGATAATGAAGTCATTCACATTATCTTTAAGCTACAAGTAGATGTAATTTATTTTATTACTGGTAAGACTATTCTAGAGAGGACTTTAAAAACAGTTATTACTTTGTGATTATATTCTAAAGCTAGAAAGAAAAAAAATTCTTGGTTCATTTCATCAAAAAAAAAATTGGTTCATTTGTCTCCAAGATAAACATATTGCTAGAGTAGTTGATTAGTATTGGTTTGTTTTGATTTTCTCTCTGCACCCTACACAAAGGAACCATATATTAACTGACATAACCTCTAGAGTTTGTCTGTAAAATGCTATAGTTACCATAAAGAGGGTGTATTTGAATCACAAGACCAATTAACAAAGAGTTTATGATACATATCATTTGTTGGGCTTATGTTATTATTACTAAAAATAGTTTTTTCCTAGATAATATATCTGTATTATGGCGCCTATCCCTTTATTCTTTCCAGTTCCTCTCCACTTCATTTCCCATCCAGATCCACTCCCTTTCTGTCCCTCATTAAAAAAATCAACAAGCCCTCTATAAGATGAAGTGTTAGTAAAAATCTTTTCCCAATCTGTTGGTTGCTATTTTGTCCTATTGAGAGTGTCTTTTGCCTTACAGAAGCTTTGCAATTTTATGAGGTTCAATTTATTGATTTTTATTTATTAAGCATAAGTGTTATGTTCAGGAAAATTTCCCCTATTCCCATGTTTTCGAGAGTCTTCCCAGCTTTCTTTTCTATTAGTTTCAATGTGTATGGTTTTATATGAAGGTCCTTGATCCACTTGTACTTGAGCTTTGTAAAAGGAGATAAGAATGGATCTATTTGCAAACCTCTACATGCTGACCTCCAGTTCAACCAGCACCATTTGTTGAAAATGCTGTCTTCTTTCCACTGGACGGTTTTAGCTCCGTTGTCAAAGATCAAGTGGCCATAGGTGTGTGGGTTCATTTCTGGGTCTTCAATTTAGTTTCACTGATCTACCTGCCTGTCTCTGCATGAATACCATGCAGTTTTTATTACTATCAATCTGTAATACAGCTTGAGGTCAAGGTTGGTGATTCCCCCAGAAGTTCTTTTATTGTCGCTATCCTGGGATTTTGTTATTCAAAATAAATTTGCAAATTGTTCTTTCTATCTCTATAAAAAATTGAGTTGGAATTTTGATGGGGATTGCATTGAATCTATAGATTGCTTTCAGCAAGATGACCATTTTTACTATATTAATCTTGCCAATCCATGAGCATGAGAGATCTTTCCATCTTCTGAGATCTTCTATTTCTTTCTTCAGAGACTTGAAGTTCTTATAATACAGATATTTCACTTGCTTGGTTAGATTCACTCCAAGATATTTTATATTATTTGTGACTATTGTGAAGGGTGTTGTTTCTCTAACTTCTGTCCCAGCCTGTTTATCCTTTGAGTAGAGGAAGGCTACTGATTTGTTTGAGTTAATTTTATATCCAGCTACTTTGCTGAAATTGTTTATTAGGTTTAGGAGTTCTGTGGTGGAATTTTTGGAGTCACTTAAGTATACTGTCACATCATTTGCAAATAGTGATATTTTGACTTCTTCCTTTCCAATTTGTATCCCTTTGACCTCCTTTTGCTGTCTAATTACTCTGGCTAGGTACTGCATTGAATACATACAAAGAACTCAAGAGGTTAGTATCCAGAGAACCAAATGGCCCTATTACAAATGGGATACAGAGCTAAAGAAAATAATTCTCGACTAAGGAAAACTGAATGGCTGAGAAGCACCTAAAGAAATATTCAACAAACTTAGTCACCAGGGACATGCAAATCAAAATGACTCTGAAATTTCCCCACATACCAGTCAGAGTAGATAAGTTCAAAAACTCAGGTCCTACGGGGTTGAGAACCCCTTCAGCTCCCTCAGTCATTTCTCTAATTCCTCCATTGGTGACCCTGTGCTTAGTCCAATGGTTGGCTAGAAGCATTCAACTCTGTATTTGTCAGGCTGTGCAGAGCCCCCACTTTCTGTTCTATGAAGTTCAGTGTATCTAGCCTTACACTGAGTTTTGTGGAGCATAAGTATAAATCTATTTGAATTTTTCTACATGCAGGCAAACAGTTTGACCAGCACCATTTGTTGAAGATACTGTATTATTTCAGCGTGTATTTCAACCTTGTTTATGAAAAATCAGGTTTTCGTAAGAGTGTGAATTTACGTCACTGTCTTCAATTTGATTACATTTATCAACATGTATGATTTTTGCCAATACTAAGTTGTTTTTAATGCTATACTATAACTTTCAATCAGTGTATGAGTATCAATATTTGAATTAATCTTTACTAGTGTTTCTTTTTTGAACTTGGGTGTCCTTATGATGCTGTATAAATATTAAGAATTTCAGTATCTTCTTGGTGAAATTTTCCTTTGATGAATAAATAGTGTCTTTTTCTATCTCTTCTCATTAGTTTTGCTTTGATGTCTATTTTATTAGCTATTAAAATTGCTATAACAGCTTGCCTCTTGGCTCCATTTGCTTGGACTATCTTTTTTCATACATATTACTGAGATGCTATCTATACTTTATGGTATGCTACTTAGATGCAGCAAAAGGATGGAGTCTGTTTTCAATTCCATTCTGTTAGTTTTTTGTCTTTTTATTGGATGTCCAGAGCACTGATGTTGAGAGATATCAAGGAGGAGTGTTTGTTGATTTATGTTTTGTTGTTGTTATCAATCATGCTGGTGGTAGTGTGTGCCTTTCTCTCTCTCTCTCTCTCTCTCTCTCTCTCTCTCTCTCTCTCTCTC
>JADRCG010010496.1:2138662-2149930 GCA_019844195.1 Rhabdomys dilectus | reverse complement strand
CTCTCTCTCTCTCTCTCTCTGTGTGTGTGTGTGTGTGTGTGTGTGTGTGTGTGTGTGTGTGCTTCCCCTTTGTTGACTTGCTGGTCAAATCTGGAATTATTTAATACCTGTGTATTCTTGGGTGTAGTTAATCATTTTAGGTTTGAATTTACGGTGTAGCTCCTTGGTAGGGCTCTATTTGCCATGATCCTGTGAAGTTCAAGTCCTTTTAGTGACAATATAACTAAATGCATTGCTTGCTTATTTTTCTCTATTTCCTCATATTGTAAAAGCATATTTTTGATCAATATTTTACACAATCCCCCAGAAGTAGAAATGTGTAAAGACAGCCTTTTATAGCATTAATATAAAGGTTTGGAATCAAAAGCAAAATTTAGAGTAGACATCATCAAAGTATATCCTGCTCATACCTAGAAGAAATATACAAAACTATATTTTAAAAACTGGTTGAAATAATTTACAAAATATAAAGAATTATAAAAAAATTTAATATGTTTATTTGACATGGTCGTATGAGACATTGTCCCCTGACTACTTCCTTTATTCCTTCTTCATGTGATAGTGATTAATCTGATAGTATATTCTGATAGTTTCATTTTATAGCATAGTATTTGTTTGATTACTATTATCAATAACTGTTTCAAATTCCTTTTAGCCTAAAACCATTGGTAATGTTAGTTGAAATTTTGGAGAATTTTATTGTTGTCTATGATAAATTTTGGTTAATTGCAATCAAATTTGGTATATAAATTTATATACCAAATTAAATTTAAAATGTGTCTGCCTATATCATATAGGCTTCAGCTATGATATTCAGATATCATTTATCCTATTCTACCTGTCTATTAGCCATGCATGGAATTAAAAGTTTTAAAGCTTACAGGCAAGTATGTGCCTATTTACTATGATGTTACCAACATAAGTAAGGAAGACTAACACTAAATAACAACACTGCTACAAAATTGCAAGTGTGTTCCAGTAAATCCAAACCAAATATATAATGTTCACCTTTTTTAGACACCATCTAAATGGCAGTAGTTAAGGTGCTTTTACGGACCCAATCAGATAAACAGTGTATTAGGAATAGGAAACAGAAAAGGAATTCTATCTCAGTAAAGATTTTGTTGTTGATGAGACGATCTATATATGTACTTGATTTTGTAAAGACTTAATTTAGATTTTTCTCAAGATTTTGGATGCAGTCTTTGTAAGTAAATAGTTCCACAGGTCATTGTTTTGTTATAGTTCCTCAACATTACCACTACCTTTTTATGGAAAAATATTAACAACAGCATAGTAAATGCTGCTTAGCTAACGAAACAAAGTAGATAGTATAATGCTTCAAAAAAAATTCCTATCAACTGGCCAGTGTCTGTAACATGTTTCTCTAAGGTGTTCATGAAATGCATACACAGAAAATGCTGCAGAGGCTTCTCATTTGAATAAAATCACCATTTCTATCATTAACCTCTTTGTATATAGAAATCTCTTTCCATGTATCAGGAACACTAGAAACAAAAGCCAGCTGAATAGACTGTAAAAGCAATTTCCTAATGAATTACTTACATTTCCTTGAATATGTGTGTATTTTATAGAGACTTCAATAAAATGTTTGGATGAAAATATTTCTATTATGAATATCCATAGACATTGTCAATACTAATGATTTTCTCTGATTGTAACAAACATAAATCCTGCAAATCACCCCTGACATTTCACCAAATATGCTGGGAGAAAAGAGATATGCTTCAGTTATATCTTTATGTAACAACTTCTAGTTCACTGCAAACACAGTAGTAATGCATTACTATAAAAACACTAGAAAGAATTATCATAGAAGTTACTAATATCTAATTTTAATATTTGAAACCTATGTGTCAATAGCATGTATGTAAAGAATGACTCAAATTATAAATTTACTTTCTTAAAAAAATTCCCCAGCAAGAGCACAAAGAAAGCTGCTAATAAATGCTAAAACCTAGTACATGTTTAAAACGATTTAGCTATTTTACAAGAATTGGCACAACAGAAAAAAGTAAAGCGCAGTGGCAATTTAGAGAATATCGTAATAAGTTTTATCATGAAAAATAATCAATGTTGATTTTATATATCTTTCACTCTTCCAAAGCGATAATGCCTACTTAAAAACAGAAACCCAGATTTTTGGAACACCTATAAATTCTGAATTTTCATTAAATCAATAGTAATTAGATTTATGGTTTAACTGCACTTTCAATAGATTTTATCACAGCATTTTATGCCTTACAGTTTCTTGACAAATCTATACAAGAGGAATTATTTGAAACTCATTTTTTGGGAGGCTTTCTACTTCTGTGGAATTTAATTTTCTTCAGTACAGATATTTTATATTTCTTCAGTGGCTATTGTAAATTGTGGAGATAAAAAGGGCATTGTAACTTGAACATAAGTCTTCAGTGAGAATTTGCTTGTATGATTCAATCCAATGAGTCATGTCCTGAACTGACATAATGTCATGTGTAACTGAAAGATAAGAACATCATGAATACAGTTTGTGATTTCTTGTAACTAACATGTACTTTGTAGTCTTAACAGACTCTGGTATGACTATGTTTTTCCAGTGAGTGATTTAGCAGATGCCATCAGTCAGAGTTAAGCTTCCAACTATTTAAAGCAAGCTGACAATGATTTAGCACCCTTCTGAAATGCTTATGTCAGAAGATGGTAGAAAACTGAAGAGGTGAAGTTAACTGGTATTTATAATGCTGTAAATCTTTCCAAGGAGATCTCCATTTACATTACTCTATTGCTCTATTCTTTACACAGTTGTTTTGCATCAGTGTGTCCCTGCTGGGAATCTCCAAACTTGTAAATTTTTAAATAGTTCTGAATATTAAATGCAAATCATATCTTTCTAAATACCAGTTGACATCCTTGACAATTCAGCCAATAATACATCCACACATGACATTGAAACATGACACAGAAATAAATACCAGTGACTAAGTCAGTCTTCCATTCAGATAATTATTTCAAAACAAATTAGAGACAAAAGTAAAATATTGATAGATAAAATTAATGACAAATGTTAAAGTATAACCAAAATTTTATTCATTTACATCTTACTGGAAAAAAAAAGTTATTTCCTTTTGGAATCCCTGGTATGAGATAATAAGGCACTCTGGTTTCAGTAAAGAGAAATACCAGTAGTCATTTCAACATATTTGAGCTACCATTTAAAATGATCTGAGCCCACAAGATGGCTCATGAGATAAAGGTGCATGTTTACAAACCAGATGACCTAAGTTTAATGCCCAGGCATCACAGAGCAAATGGAAAGAACTTAGCCTGAAAGCTGTCCTTTGATCTCCACAGGTTAGCAGTGATACATACATTACCCCTAGGTACACACACACACACACGCACACACACACACACACACACACACACACACACACACACACACACAAATACAATACAGTTACTTTGGAGGCAATGATTCTACTGCAATGAAGAGCACAGAATGCTATTCCAGAGGGTATGGTTACTATTCCTAGCACCCACATGGCTAGTCACAACTAACCATGTTTACTTTCAGTTCCAGAGGATCCAAAACCTTCTTCTGGCCTCTGCAGAAACTGCATGCATGTGGTACCCAGATATTCACGATAAACACTTATACATATTATATATACAATATATATATATATACACATATATGAATACAACTCTGCAATAAGGTATCATCTTGGGGACTTATCAAATTACTACATAAAAAAGTTGCTGTAGCTTACAGTTCCATGAAGATAAGATGATAAATTTTGATTTATAAATTTATGAAAACATTTGTAGACTATAAAATATAAAGAGTGTAAAGGGCTTTTATTTTGCATGTTTTCATATGTTAGCTAAAGTACTGTCAATTAGGTTACAAACTTGAAATTTGGATTTCCTTTGGTATAATAAATAGACCATATTTACTCTAGAACAATACTCTAAAACAAACACTATTCAAGAACACATAAACAAAACTCATATGTGGAAAAATTATGCAAATATCAACTATTATTAATAAAACAATATAAACACTTAGAATCACTTCCAACTTTCACTTCAGTGTTTTAATAGCTCTTTATTTCAGTGGTGATAGTATCTATTCACACAGAAATGCTTGAACAGCCCAGTGACAGTTACACTAGGTTTTTTATTTTTTTATTTTTTGTTTTTTTGTTTTGTTTTTGTTTTGTTTTGTTTTGTTTTTGCTGAATAATCCCTGTGATTTGGTTTTAAGTAATGGAAGATACTAGTGTGTTGTGCAACAACCCCTGTACTGGAATCTAGTGAAGCCACATTTGATTAGTAAGAGGTCTACTCTAAAATATGTATTGTTAAAGTATCATAAGTATCAATATATGCTGCTGTGTTCACATTTTGAATTAAATGTTTGTTAGCCTGTGATTTTGGGTAATTGATTTTGTTCTCTAAATTTTTTGGAAGTCCTGTGATAACTAAATCTTAATATTGATATGCAAATTAAGAATGCCACTTAGTTAATTCTTCACAAATACATGTAGAGCTACAAGGATTTTTAAGTACCTTGAAATTAATCTACATCTTACTGTTTTTGTTTCCGTATTAACCAAAAAGCAATTTGATAGTAACCATGGGATGAATTTTAATTATAGAATTAAACAACAGCAAATGGTAAATCAGCTATTTATTTTATCAGTCTTCCCTCCAGGGCAATGTTATGGAAAGCATATACTCTAAAATGTGGTTTGCCAATTGAATGTTTCACAGTGAACTGGACATCCAGGGGATTTCTGTTATTCCTGGGAAAACTGGATAAAAATGGACTCTACATTTCAATTTTCATGAAAAGGCAATATTAATTTTACTTTGTAACTTACCTGGTTTGATTTGTTGTTGAGTGTATACATAAAAAGATTTTCAAAGTTTGTAGATGACATGGTAATAATAATCCATCGCATTACTTCCACTATTTTTCCTTAAATAAAATTCGTTCAAACTTCTGCTTTGAATCAAAAATTTATAATTTTTACTTATCTTTGAATATAAACCAAGGAGTCAAATAACTCATGAATTCTTAATTCATTTGAAGCACAATTTTATATGAATAGAATGCTAGTGAGAGGAATATCTATGGCATTGCAGCCAACACTTCCTTACCAGCTCTGTATGGCAGAGTACTCATGCACCCAAGGAGTAGATCAAAGAAGGAATAAGATAGGAACAGGTCATGCTGCATGTTTCTGATTTTCTATTCAAGTTGGCTGGACAAAGCTCTGAAGCTACCGGGTAATCTAACTCTTCACTACTAGTAGATAAGTCTAATTCAGCTGTAGTCCAAGAATACCTAAGATCTTCCAAAGGCATGATTTTCATATTGGGAAAGTTTGTAAGTCAGAAAATCCCCAATGTGTTGTACCAGTGCCGCACTAAAAACAGATATCTACAGTGAAATTCCATGTACTGTGAATTCGAATTAATTTCTGTGGAGCCAATGAACAGTGGAAATAAAAAATTAAAAGTTCCAACTGTGTATAGGTACCCTCAGCAACTGACTTACCTAAAATAATGCTGAAATGATTTTGTGTGCCAAAACTCCAAAACTATGAAGTTTTCATTGAAGAAAACTTTGGAGAGTATTTGTATTACTCATTGGTCTGTTGTTAAAATGAAAAAATCAGAATCTATATAATTTGTAGAATTTAGAATTTACCTAATTTGCCCTTTTGGAGGCTGGGAAGTACAAGGTCTAAGGACTGTAACTAATAAGGGATTTCTTGCCTATGTGGATATTCTGTGAAGACAATAACTCTAAATGGCACATAGGATCACATGGCAAAAGCAGTGAATGAAAGAATGACTGTAATGATCAATCTCATGATGACTGATTATTAACACATTAGTTTTTTTTTTCAAGGCAAGCACACCAGTACTTAACTGTTACTTGTCAGATATCTTAGTACCTCAGGGTAAAGTTTCATTATTTGGATAAAGATATTTCCACCATAAAATCACCCAGAACTCTATGACATGAATTGAAGCAAGCAGTCAGAACAGCAGAAAGTATAATGAAGAGAAGCAGTGCAAAGCAGTGCAGTGGGCGGAAAGTCAGGGCTGTCAGAAAAGTATTGCCAACAATAAATTTTGAGAAGGCAATATTGAAATATGAGGGTGCACGAACTTATAAGGAATGAGGCCAAAACATTTCTGAAGCTTAATGCAGGTTAATTTAAAAAAGAAACTCCCAACACACATACACAGTGAAAGAGACACATAGTCACACACACACAGACACACGGAGATACACACACACGCACACGCACAAACACACACACACACACACACACGCACACGCACACGCACACGCACACGCACACACACATACACAGCCCTCATAAATACCCTCTTTCTTGACCATAATGTGTTACCAATCAGTGGCTTAGTATGGTGTAGATACAAACCTCATGTAGAATTTTAATGATATAAAACAACCAAACAAATCGAGAAAAGTGATCCGTACTGTGTAACAAGTGACTTTTATAAAGGCATTTCAGTCATTTGCTCAACATATAAAAATGAATTATTCAAACAATCTGTCATGTAGGAAAAGTAACCAGTAACCAGTTCTCACTAGTTGTATTATAACATACATTTTGAAAAAAATAATAAAGTGGAAAAACAGCTATGCATGACATATGCACACAGAGAAACAAGAAGTGTGCACTGGTTTGGAAGCTCAAACTAAAACTAGAAGACACAAACTTTAAAATCAGAACAGTTTGGGACTAGAGAGATGGCTCCATAGTGAGGAGCATCTCGGGGAGCATCACTTCACTTAGAGAGGACCCACATTTCTCAGCACCCACAAAGGACACTTCAGAACTTCCTGAAATTCCACTTGAGGGCAACTTAGCACACTCTTTGGAATTCATAAGCACTTTTCCTCATGTGCACATAACTGAACACAGAAACACATATAGATGTAAAATTAAAAGTGATAAAATATGTTACAAAGGTGTTATGAATTTACCCTCTGACATTAATAGACATGTTTAAGTGGACAGGGGAAAGCTCTGTCCAAAGAACTACAGGCGATTGAGAAGTGCTGAGGATACAAGAAAAGGTCATTCCCAGAAGCACACCAACTGGTTATCCAATAAGAAATGATCATCCCTGAAAACATATATACAAGTAATAATTTAAGTAATAAACAAGCAATATTATGTAGATTGGACAAGGAATATCTATGTATATATATGTATGTATATAATAACAATTAATGAAAATTGAAGTTTGAAAGAGAGAAGGGCCTAAAGAGAAGAAAGGGAAGTGGAAGATAGTGTAATTATAATCTTTTAAAAAGTTGATGTAATTTTAAAATAGTAATTTAAAAAAATAAGCACTGTCAACAAATAAAAGAAATGGATAAATTTTAATACATGGGGCTGACAAGAATCAGTGAAAAAAAAATTTACCCATATCATAGTGTAAAATCTGACATTCTAGAAAAGACAAAACTACATCTGTGTTTCTGTATGATAAGTTCTGAAGTACGTTGTTGTGCAGCAGAGGAAGAGGACGCTGTGTTAAATGTTAAAGTTAATTGAGGTTGCACACTGCAGGCTGGACTGGAAGTAGAGTGAATGATTGAAGTGGAGCAAATCAAATAAGAGGCTTTTGCTTAATCCTGGTGAAAGATGATGGTAGATTAGACTGATGTTTGAAGTAAAGCTGCACAGAGTACGAGGTATATGAGAGCAGAAAAACTGTGGAGGAGTGGGGAAGATCTTATTCACAGGGTATAAACATCAATCAAGAATGACTTACGGCTACAGCCTATGTTATTCAGAGCTTTGGAAGTGGTGTCTGGTAAAAAGTAAAATTATTCCACACGAGCACATTGAAGATGTTTTTAACCATGTAAAATATTTAAAATGTTGAGCACAAGAGCAAAATACATCTGACTTTCTGGACATGTTATCTCTTCAAGTGGCTTGTTATTAGATTTAATTTTCCTATAGGCTGTAACATGTTTTATGATTTCTTAAATTCATTCTGTTCTATTTTTGTTTCAGATATTGCTTTTCTAAGTGTTCATTACACAGATTCATATCTTATTCCAGCTACAAGTTCTTTATTTTTGTAAGAAAAAATACTGAATAATATCATTCTTGGGTGTTAGTAATTTTAGATCACCTAAATTCATTTTATGTTGGACTGATTTTGCAGGTTTCACAAAATAAATGGTGAATTGTTGACTTTTTTAAAAGAACAATAAAATTCTACTGAATGTATGCATCTAAATGTGGTATATATAACTAAGAAAATTCAACATACAAATGTTCTATGATTTTCATTTGTTGTTAAAAATAGCCATGGATCACTTGACTCAGCAGTATTTATGAAATAAGCAAATCTATTCAATTGTTATTTAAAATATGTATCTAGGATGCTTTTACTTTATGAGAACATTAAGAACTCTATATAATATATAATAAACTAAACATATTGAAGAAATTTGTAAAAGCTATAGATTAAAGGCAACATATATTCCTGTAATATCACACAAATGTCAAAGGTGAAATTTACCAAATATAATATATATTATATGTTATAATATAATATATAAGATATTATATTAAATATAGTTTATATTTATATAATAAATATAAAATGTATTTTATATATATCATTAAATATATATATATATATGTATATATATATATATTTAAAATATCAATTCCTAAACTCATAACTGAATTGGAAGATGAGTATAGTAATGCCCACTTGTAATCTCAGTACTCAGCAGTCTGAGGCAGAGGGATCACAGTGAGTTTGAGACTAGTTTATGCAACAGAATGAGGTCCTGTTGTGGTACAAAAAGCCTGGCAATGCTGGAATAACTTGGCAATAAATTAATAATATTTGCTGAACCTGATCTAGTGTTACTAAAAATAATATTATGTTTTGCTAGCTAATTGAAAGTTATGTAGTGCTAAACTGATATTATATCAAGAAATGAAGGACTTATGGGTACTTTTACGTTTCTGTAACCATAAATGAGTTTGAAAATTGAAGTAATATATGCACATATAAATGAATAGGTTATGTGTTTTAATGGAAAGACTACTTATTTCCTGAAGCCACTAAAATTCAACCAATGTGTAAGAATTTTTTAACAAATTTTTTTATCAAGTAAAACCATAGCAAGTGTTCATCTAGAATTTTACAAGGGTGTCCTAACTTCACATTGCTCTCTAACTGAGTCTTCTTCATTCTTCAATTATTTTCTTTTCAGTGTTTTATTTGGTTGTTGTTGTTGTTTGATTTGTTTTTGTTTCACCAAACTGACATAAGCTAGAGCCAAACAGAAAGAGATAAACTCAAATTAAATGCTATAATTGAACGCTATAATTAGCATATGAGTGGAGCATTTCTTGATTAATGAATGGTGTGTGAGAGCACAGCCCACTGGGGTAAAGCCTCCCTAAAAGGTGTTTTGAGTTGTATAAAAGCTGTGTAAAGTATGAATGGCAAGTCAGTAAGTAAGTAGGGCTTCCCCATGGTCTCTGCTTAAGTTCCTGCCTTACTCACTGCTTGGCTTTCTTTCTTTCCTTCTTTCCTTCTTTGTTTACTTCCTTCTTCCTTCTTTCCTTTCTTTCCTTCTTTCTTTCTTTCTTTCTTTCTTTCTTTCTTTCTTTCTTTCTTTCTTTCTTTCTTTCTTTCTTTCTTTCTTAGTTAATCATTCAATTCATTTATGTCTCAAATGATATCCCACTTCCCCGTTATCCCTACTTTCATGATTAGGCTGTGATCCATAAAATTAAAGAACCCTCATCCTCCCAAAGTTGCTTTGGGTAATTCTGTTTACCACATCAACAGAAGGTAAACTGGGGCAAAACTTGGTACCAGAATTACGGATGATTGCTCTGACAAACATGGCCATGGTGGTTGTTGTTTTTGTTGTTGTTGTTGATGATGTTGTTGCTTTTCATAGGGGATTAGAATGATGGAAACATTTGAAAGGTGCTGTTATGATCACTGTGTACGTAGAGTTTCCTGAGCTATTATGGGAGTTTAAAAACTAACAATCTTGAAAGCAAACTTAGAAGCCTAGCTTGTGAAGTTTCAACTGGAAGATTGAGAGTTCCTGAAGGATTCTGTTAGAACATGTCATGCAATATTTGAAGGAAACCTGTGTCCATTGTGGCTGAAGAATCAGTTGAGTATGATTAACAAGAGGCCAGTACCAAGTGAGACCTTAGCTTTGCTGAAACTATTGATATTGGTTAGCTGTAAACAATTAGCTGTAATTAGTAAGGGACGAGAATCAGATTTGAAATCTGGGTTGTAATTTTTAAGCGGGGCTAACAAACAGAATCAGTGGTGTAGAGTTTAAATGTAAATGCTTTGTCTCAGACTTGAGGCAATCTTGGTACTGTGTCAGAATCTCCCATGTGGTGGTAATTTAAAGACATGAAGGGGTCATGGGAAGCATCTTAGGTTTGGCACTGTGAAAGGTCATGGGTGGCCACAGCTGAAGGTACAGTCTCAGGTGCAGTAGAGAATCCATCATAGTGGAGAAGTCAGAACAGAATATCTGTTAAGGACACTAGTAGGTATGTACTGGAGTCAGAGTAAAGTTGTAAGACAAGCTATTTGTTCTGTGGATTGCAGCAGAGAGGTGAGGCTAACCAAGCTCTCTGGAGACCAGAAGACTGTGAGGAGATCCCAAATGTGAATAATTGATTTTTTTTAAATGAAACTATCAGTGTGTTGTAGATGGCAGAGCCTGGGAAAAAGAGAAGAGAGCTGCACAAGCTCAGATTACAGAAGGTCATGTGTGAGTCACAGGCATCAGATACGGAGCTGTGAGATTTTGTACTACATCATGGACTTGGGTTTAGATTTGTTCCATATAGGTCCTCATTCTTACAGTTTCATACAAAACTTTCATTTTTATCCAGATTTAGTTTTTACTGGTGAGCTCATTATGGTTTCTTGGACAGTTGTATTTCTAATGAACTATAATACAGTGTGAAGAATTCCTTTGGTGGGCCTGAGTCAAGGTGCATTACAGAAAAATTAGACAAGCAACAAATCTGCTGTAAAAGAGGTTTACTGGGAGAGAGGAGATGAGTGAGGTCCTAAGAAGATGTAGAGGCAAAGATAGGAGTAGAAAGGGGAATCAGAAACACACACACACACACACAGAGAGAGAGAGAGAGAGAGAGAGAGAGAGAGAGAGAGAGAGAGAGA
>JADRCG010010496.1:2122932-2138194 GCA_019844195.1 Rhabdomys dilectus | reverse complement strand
TCTCTCTCTCTCTCTCTCTCTCTCTCTCTCTCTCTCTCTCTCTCTCTGTGTGTGTGTGTGTGTGTGTGTGTGTGTGTTTGTGTGAGTGTGTGTGAGATAATGTTTAATGTTTGAAGAAAGCTCATATAAAAATGAGTGCTAATCAATGGCTGTGTCTTAAAATAATTTTAGTGGAGTTTTAATTTATTTAATATAGAAAAAAAGCAAAATAGTTAAGGCTGCTTACAAAACTGGCAAGAACTTATTTTTTTTTTTACCTAATTTCCTAACAAGTGAAGATAAAAATAGGAAAAATAGACAAATATCACTGTTTCTACAGTTTTCAAGTACAACATCTCATTAAGAACATTATCTACCTTCAGGTTAATTTTGTTTTCAATGTCAATTTCTTTTAAGTATGTCATTGATCCACTACTGTAGTTGAGTATGACATTTTCTGTCTTGCTATGCCACAGCTCCCAAGTTAACACCAACTCAAAGCACAGAGAGCTCTCAGACTGAGTAATTAGATTCTGCTGCAGAGATGTATCAGAGCTAAGCTATCATTGGTGGACAATAATGTTTTTCTTTAACTTTGTCATCACACACTCCTAGATTGGCTCTCACATTCATCCAGGTTTAATTCTTTCAAGGTTACAAGATCACTAGTGAATAAAACACAAAGCATTCATTCTCTGGGCAGGATGAAAAGAGGACTGGCTGATGTGCCTATTACCATTGTTTTATGATGTTGCATAAGTTTGAAAATTTGGAATACCTTAATACAGAGAAAATTGTGTAGGAAAAAAGATGTTATAATGTTTAAAATATGTAGTCTCTGTATTGGATGAAGAAACCCATGACCACAGTAAAATGTACCTGGTAAGGCAATCTCACCCAACATCCAAATCAGGGAGCCAAGTAACAGGAATATGACTTTTGTCCATCACCCCTAATCCAATAGGGAGCTTTGCTGTTACTCACTGTCTGAGATTCAATATTGTAGTTTATCCCAATTGGCTAATTTATGAAGCCTTGGGGAAAGAGCAGAGAAATGGAGAAGAATGCACAATTAGCTAAATTTCTTTTTTTTAAAAAAACATTTTTATTGAATATTTTATTTACATTTCATATGTAATCCCCTTCCCCCCCACCCAGGAACCCCCTATCCTACCCTATCCTCCTGCGTCTATGAGGATATACCCTCACCCACCCTCCCACTCTCACCTCCCCACCCACGATTTCCCCACACTGGGGCATCCAGCCTTGACTGGACTAAGGACTTCCACTTTTTTTCCTCCTTGGGTATTTTATTTACATTTCAGATGTCATCCTCTTTCCCCATTTCCCCTCCCTAGAAAGCTCCTATCCCATGAACCTTTTCCTTTTTTCTTTTATACAATTTTTAAAAAAGTTAATCAAAGGCTTTATAAGTTTGGTAATGCTCAATCAGAAGTGTAACCCAATACCCAACCTAGATATATCAACTATCTTTGACTGGTGGAGACAGGTGAACATCTGCCTCCATGTTCCCCCCCCCTCTTTCTCTCTCTCATCACCTAGCTTCTCCTCTCTGTCTTCTCCTCTTCTCCCTACTCCTTCTCTTTCTCTCTGTACTTCTCCCACCTTAGCTCCTCCTACATATCACCCTTCCTGTTAAAATAAATTCTTTTCTCAAAATACAATTAGAGCACAATTATACCAATTTGTACCAGTGAAGTACAAGATAGTCCTAATACCCTATCCATCATTTTGTTGACTAACCCGAACCTCTGTCATCCCTCCTAAATAAAAGACTTAGTTCTGAACCTGTCTTTTTTCTTGGCTTTAGAATGAATGTCAACTGAAAACCATCCTCTCAAATCTTTGCTCTCAAAGTAAATAACCAGGATTGGCTATGAGACTATAAGTTTTCAACCCATTCAGAAATCCAGAATGACTGAGTTAACTGAAATTATGGGAAGCACAAAGCATAGCTTCTAAAACTTAGCCAATTTATAGATACCGCTGAACACCTGGACAGTCCCTATACTACCAAACGTTGGAGCATCTGATCTTCAGCCTTCTGTCCCAGGATCATCTGACAGACATAGTGATGCAGAATTATTAAGGGCTGATTACTCTGTCTTGGCAGATATAATCAGTCAGCTATTCTGCAAGTGTGTCCTTTTCTGTACAGTAATTTGTCTGTAGATGAAAAGAGGCAATTCTTGCCTAGTGGCTGTCTCACCACAACTGAAGTAACTCCAAAGATGTTCAATTTCTTCTTAGAATCCAAGACTGGAAGTTGTCAGGAGCAGACAGGTCTCTAATCAAAATGAATATTAATACTGAAATGTTTGTAACGTCAATTCTGTGGACTTCTGACGTTTTGAAAACCAACTATCCATGAAAGGTAATCTGGAATGTTGTCTCTTAACTCCTCTCAGCTATTTCTAAATAAAATATAGAAAACACCCTAACAATAAACTCAAAGCCATGAATTTGCTATAGGCATTTAACTCAATGTTTAAGCATTTTATGAATTTCAGGAAGTTGATTATACCAGTAAAGCATGTTTATCTTATAGAGGACTAACCAAAAGGGTTCTTAATGAAGGAGGGACCAAGAAGGGTAACAGACACATGCCATAAAAGCCCATTTTAAAGAAAAGAAATGACTGAATCTCTCACAAGAGGAATACATTTATTCAGATAGATCTGCCAGCAAGCAATCCACATAGTCTAGCAGAAGCATAAACAGTGTGGCCTTGACAAAGTTAAAAGTTAGAAATGACCTGTGGGTACGTTCTAAGAAGGGACACTGAGATAAGCAAGAAGAATCAACAGGCTCAGATGTATTTCCATTGGGCTAAGAATTAAGCCCTGGCAATTGACATTTGAAGACTGAAGATTATTGACAGATGAATGACAATATAACACTAAATACCTGGACACTTGAATTTAAAACAGATCAACTGTGAATGAAAGGAAGAAATACTACATTAGTATTTTGCAGCACTAGAGCCAGTATTACTATTTGTACACATAAATTTTAAGTAAGATCAGTTAGTCAATATGTTAGCCTTCTGTCTATGCTCCACCCAACATTTTCCTGGCAACAGTCAGGTAAGCTCCGCCCCACTGTTACCTGGCAACAGTCAAGTATGCTCCGCCCCACAGTTACCTGGCAACAGAACCATGTTGGCCTGACCCACTATAAAAGAGGCTGCGTGTCCCCCTCCTCTCTCTCTTGCTTTTGCCATCTTGCTCCCACTCTGTTCTCTAGATCAGTCCCTCCTCTCCACTTGCTCATGCCTGTCTCTACTCCTTTACTTCTCTACTCTCTCTTTCTCTGTCTCTACTACTCTCTTAACTCCCTCCCCATGCCCTTAATAAACTTTATTCTATACTATACTGTCCCTCGGGGTGGAGGGATGCCTTAGCATGGGCCTGATGAGGTACCCCCTTCCCCCATACTCACCACACCTCCATAGAACATATCCCCTCCTCTTTATCTTTTCATAAACACATCACAGTAGGTATTATTTTCCAGGTATACTTAGTTGCATGGAGGTTACTATCCATGTGAATGTAGGTTTGGCTGGGAGGGTGATGTTTATTAAAGTGAAGTGACTGAGAACAGGGCTGGTGAGTGTTAGACTTCTAAAGCAGTCAAAGAGTCAAAGGGAGCAAGAGGCAGTAATTCTGCCTCCAACAGATGAATTTGTGTTCATTAGTACACAGCGAAGGGCAGACTCTCTCCCATGAGAAACTGAGGAAACTACCAGGGAAAAAGCTCGTAGTCACTCTTTATAGGGGTGGGGTGAGGAGCTTCAGAAGGAGGAAATTGTTGCCACCTGAAGAAGCTCTCCTGTCACCTCTCCTTCCTGAAATTGTTTACCCAAGGGACACTGGCTATTTTGTCTCTTCAGATATACCTTTTGAGGTCGACAAAAAAGTCTGAGGGATATCATCTGTAATCTCATGGGAATCCTGTATCACAACTGAATCACTCGGTCAGTGATCATGTCAACAAATGCAATAGTGCAACCTTAAGAGAACAAATGTCTCAATGGAGTAAATTATACACATTTAGAATATGTTCTTATATAAGAAACGAATAATCTATGGGGAAACTGCTCTAATTATGATGAGAAAAATGACAATATTTTCATTGTTATTTGTAAAAGTAGGCTAAAAGCAAACTTGCTAATATAGACTAGCATAAGAAACAGTCACTGAAACATGGAAGTATTATTCACATCTAGGGATCTTGGTTGTGTTTGTTTTTGTGTCAGTTAAAGAATTAAACATTAGGAAGGCAGGTAGCATCTGAGAAGCCTCAGATGGGACAAACGGAAGCAGATTGAATCTGAGTTTTAAAAAGAGTTTTATTGTGGGTGTAGTTGCACAGGCATGCAGCCTGAACACACAGAGAAAAGGATCCTCTATGAAGTGGTCAGGGAGAGGGGTGGCCCAGAAGCCCAAAATATCATTTATTTCCTAGGGCTGAGGATTTTAAAGTCTTTGATGAATCTTCTTCTGCTAATAGAGTTTTCAGTTTATAGAAAGAACATGTTCTGATTGATCAAGCAACTTGTGTTTTCATAGAAGAGAATTTCTGTGAATTAAATAATTTTGTGTAAACAATCATTCAGCTATTAATATTTTTCCAATTTCATAGCATTTGCCTTATTCAGTCCAACTCTTTCCTACTCTCTGCAGTTTGTTTTTTGGACAGAAAACAATTTTAATATTATAATTTATTTAAATATTTATAATTATAAATTACAATTAAAGGATGAAAACTTTTCAAGGACTGTTAAACTTTCCAGATCTAATGGAGAAACCTCTGTGTGTTGTGGAGAGTCTTTCCTCTGTTTGTGCTAGCTCTATGTGTGTGTTTCCTCATTCCTAATAAAAGCTTGTCTTACAGGCTGATTCTATCTGCTCCTGATGGTTTTATTTGAGAATTTCCCTGCTGTTCTCTGTGGTACTAGAAGTTTAGTCCCCTTTTAATTCTTTAACTGGCAGAGAAAATGAACCCAATCAAGATCCATAGGTGGTAAAAGTATTTCTAAAAGTAAACAGACATCTGGCATGAGTTTGCATTTATCTAAGACTATTTTCTGCACTTTAGGTTCACAGTAAAATTGAGGGGAAAATCAGGCCTTTGCAGCATTTCCCAGGATCCACACAGACACATCCTCAATGAACTTGTTTTGACCTAGCATTAGCTCTGAAGTTTGCAGCTTACAAAATGATTTTGTCTGAATGTTATGTGTCCTGGTGGTATTAAAGGGTTAATAACTTAAAAGCCTCAGTTGTGTGGAGAATCTCTAGACATGACTCTGTTGACCTTACTGATAACACTTGTGTCCTGTAAGGAACTAGGAAGCTCCTGCTAAGGGAGTTCACAGCCTAGTGTTGCCTCCTAAACTAAGGAACATCTTCCCCACCCCAGAAGAACAAGCTTCCCTCCAGGTGAAATCAACATACCCTACCTACTTCATTGGTAATTACCTCTTTGAGACTGTAGGGGAACTGCCCTGAAAGTGAACTCTTCTAACCACAAATTTCCCAATAAATTTCTACCCAATAAAACTCTGGCAGCTGAAAGAGTCAAATACAGGTACTTACACCCAACCAATGGATGGAAGATAGGGACCCCTGGGGTTGAATTAAGAAAACACTAGGAGAAGCTAGGGAGGGCACATATAGGAAGACTAGTAGTCTCAACTTACCTTGGCCCCTGAGATCTCTCAGACACTGAGCCACCAACCAGGCAGTGTACACTAGCTGATATGAGGCCCCGACCCATATATAGCAGAGGACTGCCTGGTCTGGCCTCAGTGAGAGAAGATACACCTAACCCTGGGGAGACTTGAGGCCTCAGGGAGTGGGGAGGTCTGGTGAGAGGTAAGGGTGGGGACATCTTTTTGGAGACAGGGTGGGGTGGAGGAAGAATAGAATGAGGGCCAGTCAGCAGATGAACCAGAAGGGGGATAACGACTGGACTGTTATAAATAAAGTTTAAATAATACTAATATTAATAATACTAATACTAAATCCCTTGTGTCACGTGCACCCAGTCTCCACCACTAAGAGACACAGGTGTCATCACTTGTTCAAGTCAAAGAATAATTCTGTTCCTGTAGAATTTGTTCTCTCATTTCCTTGGTTTCCAAGTCTACTCTGTCAGTCATGATTTAACAGATTTGTATGAATTTCACTATGACCTATAAGCACACAGAATCTATCTTGTCCTAAGTTCTCTGCTACCTTGTCCTAAGTTCTCTGCTTTCTGCTCATTCATCCACCCTTCTCACCAACCATACCAAATTCTGATCTTTTGAATAATTATGCAGTTTTTGTTTTCCGGAGTATTTTAGGATTAGAGTAAGACTGTGTTGATGTCTTTAGTTTGGGTTCTTTCATAAAGTAAGGTGGTTTCTCAGTTGAATTGATATCTCAATTGATTTTTTTCCCAGCCTCATCAGACATTGCTTATTGTACTGAAGAACATGTCCTTATAAGGGTGAAGTAGAGCATACACATTCATTAGCTAGATGCAAGATATTGAGAGGCCGGGCGGTGGTGACGCATGCCTTTAATCCCAGCACTTGGAAGGCAGAGGCAGGCAGATTTCTGAGTTTGAGGCCAGCCTGGTCTACAGAGTGAGTTCCAGGACAGCCAGGACTACACAGAGAAACCCTGTCAAAAAACCAAAAATAAATAAATAAATAAATAAATAAATAAATAAATAAATAAATAAATAAAATTGGAAAACTGTCCTATATTAAAAATATACTTAAAAAAAAAAAAAGATATTGAGAGGCCCAGAAACCAGTAAACAAGGTTTACCCAGTCCCAAGGTCATAAAATCTGCTATGCAAAGAACAGCCTGGAGATAACCACAAGTTACATGGGTTGTTTTCTGATTGGCTTGTATCCAGGTGGTCCGTGGACTGTACTCCTGTGTCATTAACATTAACAAAAGGATGAGATAACAAAACCATATAAGGCTGCCCAGCACAGATGGCTCATCCTGAGATAAGATGAAGTTTTAGAGTGCCTAACCTTAGATAAACTTCCCCAAGTTCTCTACAAAAAGAGTTGTGTGCCTTCGTGTGGTGTCACCATTATGATCAATGGTTGACCCCTGAATGCTGGCAATTTCTGCAGGATAAACGTTCTTTGCCTTTGATACTACTTGAGTCTGAGGTCTTCTTTTAGATTCTTAGACCCTAGTAATATCTGATTACTTTTGAATATATAGATTTTATGTTGACAGAAGCCTCCTAATCCTTTACATCAATTCCAACATGTATAAATGTGTTGGCATTGTAGGTTCATTTCGTTTTGTTCACTTTAGTAGGAAAGTGGAAAACTGTCTTTAAAAAGGAATGTGCATCTTATACTACCGCATCATATTTTACTATCTATTCTTAGTTGGATCTAAATTTCTAAGTAAATTTAAGTATTGATATTCTAGGATATTGGGTCCTATATATTAATATAAATATTTGATTTTAAGTTATGCAATAAAAATGGAGAGATTTCTTTAACTGCATCTAAATAAGAGCATGCAGAATGTGTTCAGAGGAACTTGAATATCCTTATCTCCATGAAAAAGGGAAAAATAAAAATAATTTAAACAAAGTGTTGAGTGGAACATGTGTAGCTGAAACATTTGATTTTCCCTAAAATATCTGAGTAATTACTTGAATTTCCTACTTTATCATTTGTCCATGGACAGCTGGTATCAGGCTATAAAAACAACAATAATTGGAGGCACAAATAGTTCTTTTAATTGCTCTAAAAGTCTAAAATTCAGGTTTTTGTTGTCCAGAAGTATTCTAATAATGTGTAACAGCTGATTAACAATTGGTTCATTTTTATGTTGTAGAAAAGTGAAATGTGAATGTAAAATTGAAGAGTAATTCTAAACCAAGGTGAGTTATTACTTCTTTTCACTGCAGTTGCTAGTTGAAAAAGTGGGATTTGAGATAAAATCATTTACACTTAAAAGTGAATAGAAGAAATATATTAAAAAGGTAATAGGCCTGTGCAGTTGTCAAGAATAAATTTTTAAAAATCTATAGCATTTTTTTTTGCATTTATGTCATAGACTTTAAAAAATAATCATGACAATATTTAAGAGTTCATAAATATAAAATTATCTTATTCTGGAGAAATGTTTGAGTGCATTTTTCAAAAGATCTTTAAGGTATTTTGAGAACAAAAAAATATGAACAATTGGATTTTGCAGAATACTTGGAAAGGAAATGGGCATGAAATGATGATGATGCAAGCAATAAATCTTGACTTTCAGTCCCTAACACCTGCAGAAAACATCAGGCATACCCACATGTGTATATATCTGAAGCATTATTTAGCAGAGGCCTATGGATCCAGAAGACCTATTAGCGAGCCAGCCCACCTTAACACACACACAGACACACACACACATAGACACACATAGACACACAGACACACACACACACAGACACACACACAGAGACACACAGACACACACACAGACACACACACACAGACACACACACACAGACACACACACACACACACACACACACACAGACACACACACATACACCAGTAATAATATAGTAAAAGTAAAATCAAAAGAATTGACAAGCTATTTTTGCTTTATGATGACTTTTCAAAAGAGCATACTAAATATGTACTAAACTAGAAAAAGAACCAATTTTAAAAATTCTGAGTTTAGAAGGTTTTTGATCAGTGTTTTATTTGCTAGTTTATTTGCTAGCAGTGTTTAATTTGCTAATTTCATTTGCATCCTTTTGACTCAGCGATGGTTCAAGTCTGATGTTATATGTCTATGCTTTACAATTCCAAGTTTCCTTCTGGTTTTAATATACATGTTTTTAGTAATTGCATTTTGTATATCTGTGTTAAAAGACCATGACTATGGTAACCTATAGAATAATGAACTCATTTTGACTTATGGTCTTAACAGAGACAGAGACACATAACAGAGACACAACAGTTAACTAGTAAGGGGCTTTTAGGGATCCCACTTGGGATTCAATAATAAGAATGCAAAGACATATGTTTAGTATAAGGCTTTTAGCCCGTTTTCTGAGAAAGTTCTTCAGCTACCCTTCTGCTTTCGTCCCTCTCCCTTAGCTCAATCTGCCTACTTTTTAATTTACTAAAAGCCATATTCCTTTCTCATAAAAATATACTAGCATAGTGAGAGATGTTCCACAGTTTATCCACTCTGAGCCGATCAGCAGCAGGGCTATAACTTAGTGTTGCCACACTGAGGACAATGTGACCTTCTATGACCTCCCCTACTGTTGCTTACTTTTTAACAAGAAAATCTCAGAGAAGCCTGTTTTGAAACAGGTGAGGAAGTGACAAACATTTACATATCCTGCTAATCACATGCTGTACAGCAATCAATAATTGAGAATTCATGAACATACCTTTATAGCCAGTTGATACAATATATGTGTGAAGGTGGGATATCCCAACAGACAACAGACATGGCAGCAGGGGCACAGGGAGCTAAGATGTTACCTCTTAAAACACAGGCACAAAGAAAAGTGAGTGACTTCACTAAAGCAAGGCTTTTAACTCTTAAAATTTGTTCTCAGATGTGATCTTTCACTAGAACATACCATGGCACAGAAACCTGGAAATCCCTCACAACAGCGCCAACAACTGGAACCAAGTTTGCAAATGCCTGAGACTATCGGTGACACATACCATTCAAACTATCACACTGTCTTTGTATTCAGCCAAAGTTTATGGGCTTTTTTTTCTATTTTTTTTTTTAAATTTGCTACATGTGATTTGTTTCTCAGCATGTGGTACAACTTGGAAGGAGTTTGTTGTCACCTACAAATATACACTCTACTACTTTTTGGAAAATGCTCAGTCTCTCTTACTTTTATTCTCTTTTATTTATTATTCTTACTTTTATTTATTCTATTCCAGAATACTGTGATAGTTTGTGTATGCTTGGCCCAGGGAATAGAACTATTAGGAAGTGTGGCCTTGTTGGAGTAGGTGTGTCACTGTGGATGTGGGTTTAAGACCCTCCCTCTAGCTGTCTGAAAGTCATTCTTCCACTAGCAGTCTTCAGATGAAGATGTAGAACTCTTCAGTCAATAGATGTTGCCATTCTCCCACCTTGATGATGTTGTACTGAATCTGTGAACCTGTAAGTCAGCTCCAAATATATCATATCCTTTATATGACTTGCCTTGGTCATAGTGTCTGTTCACTGCAGTAAAACCCTAAGACAAGTACTCTTCAATTATACTCTTTATTGAATTTGTCTGTGTATATATATATATATATATATATATATATATATATACCATAATTGACAATATAGAGTATGCTATCCATTTACTTGTTTGAGACATATAGACACATAAAACAAAGTTAGAATTATTAAGACATTCTCCCTATTAAAGGCATTGCTCATATGTAGTTTATCTTCCAAAACTTTTGTTTATTTATTTGTTTACATGGTCTTCATTTGCTCAAGGCTCTTTGGGGTCTGTATGGAAATTGTCTTATCCATTTGTTATTCCATCAGAGTATTATTATTTTGTGATTTCCACACCAGGCTTACTATGCTATTTAAAGTTTTCATATTACATATATTCATGTTTTTTGTCTATGCTATGATGCTCAGTTGGTTTTAACTAGTACAATGTTCCGTATTAAAAAATATATCATAGTAAATACTATCACATCTTATGTGTATTTTCTATAATTCTTTCCTCTAACCTATTTAAAATTACAGATACTTATTCTACTTGTAGAAATCTTAGTTTCAGAGTACATCATCATTTAAAAAAATATTGCATTTGTTAATAATAGCTATAAAGAAACATATGTATTTGTCTAGGGTGCAATGGCCTATGTTGAAAAATAAAGACTAAGTTTGTTTATGTATTTTTTTGAAGCAGGTCACAGCTGACTAAAAATAGGTCTATGACAAGTATTGCATGGAAAATCTTGTAGAAATGAAACTAAGGTAAAACAAACGTGTGAAAATGTAGGTGATCAGATTTATGTGCTATTGTCCTGGGATCTCCACTGGCAGACATTGAGCTGGAAAGCTCTTCCTGAGCCCAGTGTGTCAAGTTGCCTTAGCATCTATTCTATTGTGAAGAGGCTTAACAAGAAACGTGACTCTTCTAAAGAAAATCACTTAATTGGGGGGGGGGATTGTTTACAGATTTAGAGGGTTAGTCCATGATCATCATGGTGACAAGTACACAGATATAGCACTAAAGTAGTAGCTGAGAGCTTTACAACTACAGGCAGTGAGGAAAGAGAGAGACCTTTTGAATCCTCAATGCCTACTCTCAATGACAGATACTCTCCAACAAAGCCATAGTTACTCCAGCCAGCCATAACTCCTAATCCTTCCTAAATATTTATACTCCTTGGTGACTAAGCATTCAAATATAGATAGATGCCTTGCATGGTGGGGGATGCTCAATTAAGGAAATGCCTCCAGGAGCTGGGACTATAGTCAGCTCTGTAGGACATCTTCTTAATTGGTCATAGATAGGAGAGGACACAGCTTCTTGTTGTTGGTGATATACCTAGGCTGGAGATCCTGGGTTCTTTCTATAAGAAGACAGACTGAACAAGTCATAGGGAAGAGACCACTCAGCTCTGCATCAGTTCCTGCCTCTAGGTTTCTTCCTTGTTTGATTTCTTCTCCTGACTTTCTTCGATGATGAACAGTGACATCAAAGTGGAAGCCTAATAAACACTTTCCTCCCCATCTTGCTTTTTTTGTCAGGATGTTTCATCACAGCAATAGTAACCTAATTAAGACACCTTTGTTTATAATAAATTTATCATTTATTACTAACAAAGGTTAAGCCATGATTCCTAATATTAATATTTGTTTTCCTTAAACTATTATCACCTGAATTTGATTATATTTATGCACATTATTCACCAGAAAAAAGTCTTCAGAGTTTTGAATACATTTCTTGAAAGAAAAATGTTTTGCAAAATACTGCATAATCTCTTGAAAAATGAATGGAACTTTAAAAGCTTTGATACCACTGTTTTCAAGCTGAGAGCTAAAGACCATCCAAGGGCTGTCACTCCTTAATATGTACTTTCTTGAACCTTGCTGATATCTCTGTGCAGTCTAAGCATCATATAAAGATGGAATAATTGTATATTATTGTTCTACAGTAAAAGGGGATGTGTAGGAAGGACACAAATAAAAGGAAAATACCAGAATGAGAAAGCTAGATCTACTTTCCTATACACAAATAAGAAAGAGTTTGACTAATTATTCAGGGTGGTTTTTATAATAAAGGAATAAAAGTGATGTATGTGACTTTTTAAAAATCTAATCAAAGAAAAGGTAAAACCTTCCATTTTCTTGAGTAGTAGGTACCAATGCTGCTACCAATAATATTCTGTATTTCCCATGTCCTAAAGTATGAAGCTTTATTTTCTTCATATAATTCCATGAAACAATTTATTGAATCACACTGATAAATTCCATGAGAGAGTTTGAGTGACTTTTATTTATCCAAAAATTTGAATTTTCCTGAGTCAAAACAGTACAATTCTTCACATCAAGCTTGTTTCTCTTTGAAAATATATTTTAGAATAACATATTATTTGAATTTGCATTTAGTGTGTTGTTTATGATATCATTATTTTGAGTGAATTAATAAGACTTTGATTTCGCTTCAGCAATCAACTATTTCTCTGCTCTTAATAATTTCTGAGGAAATCTTTATGGTCTCAAAGGGGTAGAAAACAAATATACACTCAAGCTTACTCACCCAGCACTGCTCAGTTTCCACTATCTTCTTTTTACTGTGTTTTTATTAGTTGCTATCTGATAGGACTAAGGGGAATATGCCCTGTTTTTTTGTAACCCATGCTGAATCCAAACCTTCACTAGCTGCTGCAGATAGCTTTATTCCCTGTACAATGGACTCCTGACATTACACATTACATACATTCATGAATTTAAATGACTTAAATTTGATCCTTCCTCCTCTCAAAAACATTCCTTTGCTATGATCATATATCAGTTTATAAGACTTCTTTCTCAGACTAGGAGATTAACTCAAGCAGAGAATTGAATGAAACTCTTCTCAGAATCTGTAGCAAGTTTTGTATTTGGTCATTGGATGAAACTCACTACCTCATATACTTTACCAAAGGTTTTTGTTGATAATGATGAAAAAATTCATTTGATATGAGTTATTCTATTAAACCTAAACTACTACACAGTATGTTTTCAATACAGTGTTTATTCTCTAGGATATAGTTATATTAACATTTTCCCTTCTTCAAGGAAATACAGATATACATAAATGAATAAACAGACTGGCAATTTTCTAAAAATCCATATTTTTTAAATAAAATTCAGTATAGTCTAAATTGTGATACATTTTCTCTAACTTCAAAAAAGCCCTCATTATGTTGGTTGTCAAGATTGTTTATACTTTTAAATGTACTGCATTTAGGATAATAATTAACATATATTAATACAATTTTTAAAATTTCTACTTCAGGTCATAACAAATATAAATAATCATATCAGTACTAAGAAAATCAAGATGTGATTGAGTTTAACATTATTATATTTTAGAATATCAAATTATTAGTTTTCCAGACCATTAAAATGTTGAGCTATTTTCGGACCATAAAGTTTTTCCCTTTCTCAAAATATAGATTGATTCCTACAGTAAAATCATTTTAAATCTCGTAGATTTTCTACATTTTACATATAAAATTTATATGCTTTAACACAGCAGTAGCTTGTTATTTTTGTTATTTACTAACTAGGATTTAGTTATTTCTTTCCATTCCCAAACTGAAGTATGCTTGATTTGTTTATGATTTAGACAGATTGTACTTGAAGATACTAACAATAGGAAGAACCAGTTCTTGTGTAAATATATATCTTAAAATATCTTGGCTATGTATCCAAGAGTGCAAATAAAGAATCATCCGGTATGCCCATGTTTAAGTAATTAAAAGACAGACAAGTGGTTTCCTAAAGGGGAATGTTAGCCGATCTTCCTTTGCTATTAGAAAACTTGATAAGAGAAGTCATTTGTCCCACATTCTAATAAGTATTGTGATTATTAGATTTCCTATTCTATTTGTGTATGTGTATATTGATGGTTACTAACATTTTAACTTAACTCTCTCAGTAACTAATATGTTATTGCTTTTGAAAAGACATCTAACTTTAAAACTTTTTTTGCCATGTGAACATGTTTATTTTATTTTTTATAGGATATTTTATTTACATTTAATATTGTTATTTTTTATTGTGGAGGTTTGGTCCTTGGCTATGTATTGTAATGCTAAATATTGGCCCCCAAGGCGTGGTTGCCCACAAGGATGAGAAAATCCACACATACAATGTGACTTAGATCCTTAATTTGAGACTATAGTTTAAATAAAGGTGCTGACAGCCCTTAGCTGAGCAAGAGATAGGCAGAGTTTGGGTTCTCAGGCTTAGGATATGAGGAGAGACCACGAGAAGAAGAGAGGGGAGAAGAAGCTGAGAGGGGAGAATATGCCATGGGGTACAAATATTGAAAACATGGCCATGAGGGCTGGTTAATTGGAGTTAAGAGAAGCTCAAGCAGAACATAAGTCCTATTGTGAGTTTATTGATGGGAAAGTAGATTTTAATACTGTAGAGGATCGATATCTGTCCAGCTCTAGTAGTGGATTAACTATTTACCTCTACATTCCATATTATTAATGTATACCATATGTCATCATTAGCAAGGATTTTTAAAAATCAATTATATAATTAGAAGCATAACTTTAAAAGTCATAGTTTCATTAAGATAAATTATATATATGAAAATACAATTTTCACAGATTACTTATAATTAGAATGGCTTTTATTATAATTTAAACTATAAGAGTATAAGCACTCTCATGAAATCCAAGGAGAATATATAACAAAATCATTCAACAAATGTTTCTAAATCACATTTAGTAGCATAAAATCTACAAATTCACAGAAATGTTTTTGAAATGGACAATGAAGTTAAGAAGTGCATTAAAAAATGTTAAGTCTTTTAGAAATTGGCAACGAAACAGCAGATAGTCTGGAAATGGACCTGAACATGTATTTATTTGTATATATCTTCATATATATATATGTATATATATATATATATATATATATATATATATATATATATTTGTGTGTGTGTAGTATATATATATACATATATATATATACACATATATATAGCATATAGTGTGTATAT
>JADRCG010010496.1:2104283-2122532 GCA_019844195.1 Rhabdomys dilectus | reverse complement strand
TGTGTGTGTGTGTGTGTGTGTGTGTGTGTGTGTGTGACTATTATCTAACATTTGTGCTAATAAAGACACGGGAAGTGTAAACTGAGATATAAACCTGCTAGCCCAATAAGGTAACTTTATTTTCTTAACTACATACAAAATACCTACTTACAAGCCTGATTCTACTACTAAACTCTTAGCCTTTTAGATATCTCTTTCTATCTATTTCATCGAAACCATAGGGGGATCCTTAGCTCTATTTCCTAGAATATTGTTTTGCCTATGTAGTACCAGCTACCTCTCTTTTGTTCCTGTAAGCCCAAAGAGAATCCCTCTTACCCAGACCTTCTTCCATAAATGCTCTATGAGAGAGAGAGAGAGAGAGAGAGAGAGAGAGAGAGAGAGAGAGAGAGCTGAAAGGCACATTTACTTATAAAAGAAATCTCTAGCTCCTCCCCTACAAACTTGAACAGCTGCTAAATCATGTAACTGTCATGGAGGGGGCTCCAACCCAAGTCATTTGGAGCTGAATCGCTTCACCTTTAAAATGAGGTAGCCTCAAGCTACCAGCAGAGTAAAAGAATATAAGGCCTCTTATGTTATACATTTTTACCTTAAAATAGGCAAGAAATTTCCATTCTTTAGCATTTCCTTCTGTATCCAGTTCTGGTTATGACTAGCACAAACTTAGTATCATTTCAAAGAGTGGTAAGAAAGCACAGTGATGTATAGGAAAACTCAAGTCACTACATTATATAACAAATCAGTTGTCTTTACGTACTTATTACGAATAAACATAGACATAAGTAATGTAAGCATAATAACGATAAATAAATATAAAGTACTATCTTTTTAAACCATGACATAATCCAATACATTAAATAAACTGCATATATTAGATAAATTATTTAAGTGGTGGTATGTTGATAAAATCTATTTTTTAACTTATCCAAAGAACTTTAGACAACACTCAGTATGTATATGTATATATGTATTTGATGTATATTCAAAAATTAAATAAGAGACCAGTATTCTAATTGGGAAATATTAGCCCACATTTTAGAAATAGAACTGGTTAGTGGGAGGTACATGTAGACATATTTGCAAGAGCTCTGCTCATTAGGAAAATGTCAAGCAAAAAGTTCACCCTGCATCCCTTAGTTTAATGGTGAAAATTTTGCCTCTTAACTACTGAGAAAATTTTCTAGAGCTCTCAGCCCTTGAATGTAGCTTGTAAAAATCATACATTGCCTTTAAATACTATTTAGTACTATTTAGTAGCTTTTCATAATGTAGTAAATTTACCCCATTGTTTGCCATTTTCACTCTTTTATAAACAAAAAATAGTTATTTTAAAATATTTACCATTATATTATAATATCTAAAACTCAGGAAAAGTCAACAGATATATATTTATTTTATTTTGTAAAACTGTCAAATTCATGCAGATGTGAGTAAAATATTCTTTGTCAAGCTATGGAAAGAGTATAGGCATGAGGAATAGTAGTTAGTACATTCATATCTGTAAGCTCTGAATGTAGAAAGACACTTTAGGTAGAACAGCATTAAAAGATCCTGAGTGCTTACTCCACATAGAAATTATTGTGACTTAGAAAAAGAGAAGTTTAATGTTTAGTAGATAAATACAATGGAGTTTGACAATGTACATAGAAATCAGCTAAAATCTCTTGTAATGATACAGAGACCAATAGTAAACAGAGAATAAGACATGGCCATGCATGTATAAAGTTGCTATATTATGGATAAATAAACTTTAGAATTATTCTGCAGATTTTAAAGATAATAAGTAGTGTCAGATTCATTTTAATGTATCACTTTAATTAAATAGCTATCATGTTCATACCTTTTACAAGTCTATTACATTTTGAAATAAAAATTAGCTTTCTATTTCACTGACGTATAAATAATAGAAAACTATTACAATACACTTTAAAGTCTAAAGCAATTTATATGGTAATTTATGACTTCTTAATATCTCAAAGAAAATCATTGTATGGGTTCTATAATAAGATTGCCATCACTCGTTTACAAGTAATTTAGGAAGAGTCTCAACAGAGCATCCTTCCTTTCTGGACCTGGCTAAATGAGAGATAGCGCTTGAGTTTTAGCTGCATTAAAAATAAACCTTGTCATTCATGTACCTAGAGAATTGCCAATACAGGCTTTCTAAAAACAGAGACTCATGTTTAACTTACTAGGTATTCTGTTCAAATCTGAAATTATTTCAACTCTGAAGCATATTTTTTTCAGAGTCTCTATTGTAGTTGTCTTGCACGTCTACCTTAAACTTGCCTTTATTCCTTGCTATACCTCTAGTAAATTTTCTAATATTTTCTATTCATTTTGGGTTCACCACAAAGTTACTTATCTTTATCTGTCTGCCTGTTTGCCTGTCTGTATTCTGTCTATGATATAATTATACCAGTGTATAAAATATACATATATCATACACATATATATTTAATGATAAAAAATCAAAATGCATTTTTGTTTTGGCTTTGAAAAGTATTCCTAAGCACATAGGAAGTACTGAGAACAAAATCAGTGGATGCTGCTGGAGGATGACCTCCATTTCAAGTCTCTGAACTGGTCCAAAACAAGATTAGACAGTGATTTTGATGATTGTCAGCAAAGAACGAGAAAGAGAGAAACCGAACACCAGGCATTGTTTTTTAAGTCATGGTACCTAAAATTACTGTGCATTGTTGACTTTACTCTCTGTCAAGGCTAACCCTTCCTCACAAGTACAAGCACTCCAGGAGGTAGTAGTGTAGGGCAAAGATTAATGTCCTCTATTTATTTTTAGAAACTTCAAAGACCACATTTTATCAAATTGTGTTTTGATTTTGAAGTCTATTCATTTATGTCTATCAATGTTTAATTTTCTATTGTATAGAATTTTGACAATAAGTCTATATTAGGTGAAATATTCAGAAGGACTGAAGGATATTTATGGCATAGACATCACCAGCACATACTTTATTTCCTGTGTACTATATTTAATAATTTCACAAACTTCAATAATTATTTTTTAGAGAATACTACTTTTATTGAATTATGTCCTTACCTATAATATTTACTGTAGTGGTAGTTAGTAAAACTGCCTTGTGTTCCTGATAGGTTATATGCATGCATCCACCCAAAGTCTATCTGTATTTGTGAATGAAAGACATACATGCACACGCACACACACATGCACACACACATTAATTCTAAAAATGTCTTGACTAACTCAAAGACTGAGCAGTACTAATCCTCTTCAAGGTTAGCATTCTTTTCCTCTGGTACTTTTGGCTGAATGCCCTCTGATTCTATATTTTATCTTCATTGCCCTTGCTTCTTATGGCTGCCCTCCTGGTCTCTGCTGCCCAAGACACTTATGGGCAGCCCTTCTGGGAACCACATTCCTTCTCACCTACATTTTTGATGATTTTCTCTTTGCAGCTCTAAATCTGATTCATCTCCCTTTGAATCCTGGTGATTCTCTTCTTCTTCTCTTCCAGTTCTAGCTGTGCAGACCCAAAGTCCTGCCTCAGTCTATCTAGCCAGTCATTTGCCATTGGCCATTAGCTTTTTATTGAACAATCAAAAACCAATTGGGAACAAGGAGCTTCAGTGTTTGGACATGCAGATTATCAATACTGGGGGCCAGATTAATGCAAAGTATTAGAACCAATCCCTATCAATGTACAATAATTGTTGTAAATATTCATATTATTCTTTTCTCTGTCAATCATCCCATGAACAATGTTCTTATTTTAGCAAGACAGTTTTTTCTATATTTACACTCTGGTAGATTTACTATATTCTATATTATCAAGAAAGTTTCTGGGTATTGGGTGCAGAAACAATCTGTGGATGATCTTTATGGATGGAGAGGATTAGGTAAGAGAGAATACTCCTCTTAGTCAGGAAGCTCTGAGGGAGATGCTGAGCTTTGGGAAAATGAAATATACAGACTGTCATTGGTAGCATGAATTGAGCACAACCATTTTCCCAGATGACAAATGATGACAAAGACAAATACAGAAATAAATAATTTTTGTAAGTTTTAGTGTCTTGTTGGTCCACTCAATACTGAATTATAGCTGGCTGAATAAATTCTGAAGCCAGGGGAAATTTAGCAATTTTAAAAAAGATTCCCAGACTGTTGGTAATCAAATATAACAGTAAGTGCTCAATGTCTTAGAGAAAATAAATTTAGGGTAAAATCATAAAGAACCTTGACATTAAAGGAATAATTTAGAAATAAGAAGCTACTTAAAAAATATAACATAACCATTCAAGAAGAAAACTACTTTGGTAGTTAGTTTTTGACAAGTTAGGGAGAAAACAGATAAGACAATTAAATGTATAAGGATGAATTAGACCAATTTTCAGGATTTTTATAAGATTAAGGGTAATATTCAATTTCTTTCAGCCTAATAAACATTTAAAATACTATCAAAACATTGAATAAATGCTAAGAGAAATGTTTGAATGCAAAGGAATTCTCTAAATGTAGTATGCTAGTTGAGTATTTTTGCAAAAATAAAGAGAACAATTTTTAAAAGAAAGCTAAAAATCTTTAGGAATAATTCTTGGAACAGTTATAACAGTTATAAGGTGAGCTAAGGTTATATGCATTTAGTGAGCACATGTTAATCAAAATGAATCTCAAAATAAAAGTATAAGTATTAAACATTATGAGACAAAAATTCTGATATTCAATTAATACGAAGGTTTTTTCATGCAAATCCAAGTAGTATCAACAGAGTATAGTAGAAAAGGTAATAACTCAAGAGAAAAAATTATTTTTAGACCTGTTCATTTAATATTTAATGTCAGATAAATTTTATGTCATTTTGGAGATATTTAAGAAATATTTTTATAACATCCAAAAATATTCAATCTTTCTTCAACTCCAAAAACTTATTTAAAGCATAATACAGAATATGACAAATACATTTATGAAATATTTTTTATTATGTATTATGGTAAAATAAAGTATACTGTATATGGAATAATATGAACACACCAAAGAATTAATGGGTTCCAAAAAGTGAGTATCTGTTTTTCTATCTATCTATCTATCTATCTATCTATCTATCTATCTATCTATCTATCTATAATTTATTATCTATATACCTATCTATATCTCTCTGTTTCTAATTATATAACTTGTCAAAGGATAGATGAATATAACTTTCCTATATACATTCAAGATCTGAGTGAACATGTCCGCTCAAATCATGTAACTATGATTACATTTTAATCAACAACCTATATTTCTGATAGTAGAAAACTTTAAAAAGCCATTACAATGTTTTTGTTCTTTTGAGTATTTTATGTTGTTGTTAGTAAATATGATATTTGTCAAAAAACACGTTTGGGAAGATGCATGTTTATTTTTCTGTGTAAGAAGCTGTTTGCAATTTGATTTTATTCAAACATGAAGGAAAAGAAGCAGGTGTGTTATTGTGGAACTTCTATTTAAATGTTATGTCTGTAATCACCATGCCTAAGTTCTATTCAAATCAATGATTTCAGTTTCCACTGACTGAAGAGTGTTTGCTGATTTATTCTCAATTGTAGATTTGAATGACTGACATACTCTTAATTATTATGAACAGCATGGTTTCATATATAGACACAAATTTCAGACACACACACACTGTTTTTTCAATGATTTTTTTAATCAATTTTTTTATCCAAATCATTATACATGTTTAGGAAACTCTTCAGATTGTTTAAGATTTTGAAATAATTCAGAAACTTTAATTTATGCACACATATTAAACTATATTCTAGAAAACTAAACATGATTTGATTTATACATAAACAAAAATACCTATATAACCATGTAGCATCTATATTTGTCAAATAAATTTTTACTCATAGTTATTGATATAAATTAAATATGAACATCAAAGTACATTTAATAATTATTTTAGAGTTTTATAAATATTATTTGTTCACATTAACCCTGACTCCTTCCAGTTTAACCTATACCTCCCTGAACATTGATATTCCTCCTTTTCTTTTCTTTTTAAAAGACATTATTTATGTTTGTTTGTTGGTTTTTGAGAGATGTTTCTTCTATGTAGCACTTGCTATCCTGGAACTCACTCTCTATACCAGCCTGGCCTGGAATTCATACAGATCCACTTGCTTCTGTCTCTTGAATGCTGGAATTAAATGTGTATGTCACCACACCCAGCTTATTTTCTTTCAAAAATTCATTGAGTCTTGTTTGTGTTACCCAATACTATAGGATCATGAAATGACAGCATGGTTTCTGGTCGAGCACTGGGTAGAGATAGCCAGAGACACAGCAGACACAACAGACACAGAAAACCTCACAGGTTTTCCTGGAAGGGACAGCATGCATTTTGCTATGCTCCCAGACTCCAGGCTCCTGACATGAGGCCAAAGACCTCCACTGATCCACCTCCATTGATTCGTGTCTTTCAGGCAAGTAGGACAATGCCCCTACTAGCCCCTCCACAGGTAGAAGGTGTGACTAGAGGCCACAGAGCCTCAAAACATCTCCGTATTCCTGAGTTACTTAAAGGCTAGAGAGCATAGTCAATAAGCATTCCTTCCCAGACCCTCCTCCTTGCAAAAGGTATTTAATCTCAGGCCCACTCTGAGGCTATAGGGTATAGCTTCATCCACTTTTCACCATGAATATAAACATTTTAAGACCTGGACTACCTCTCTTCTTTGGGGCCTGATGTGGGGAACCATGGAGGTCTTCAACTACTCTGTTTAACCTCCCATAGATGACCTTTCTACTTTCCAGCCACAGGAGACTAAGCCATGATACAGCCAAGCAAGTCACTGTGACCAAGAGTCTCATTCCCTGCAGTGCACTGCCAGAGCTCATCTTCTCCCCTTTGCCCCTTTGGTTGCTGTTCGATCCAGCCAGTATACCCCATCTTGGTCCTTACACAGCCTCTCAGCGGTGCCTGAGAGTTGAAGGGGTTGAGACCAGTCAGTCCCTGGCTGCCTTCTGGCCTGGGGATTCTCAACCTAAGAGCTCCAGCCTCCACGGGGGTCTCAGACTGTGTTCTCTCCACACCTGGAGTAAAGTCCTAAGGCTTCTCACAGCCTAACTTCTGAGCAGTGTGCATGGCGTGAACTCAGTCAAATTCTTGAGTCTCTGCCTCTCTGAGCCTTGGCCCAGCCTCTTGGGGCAGCAGACACAGGGGACCCACAACTCAGCCCAACAGGACCCATGCCCATGCTCATGCTACAGCCCAACACAATACTGCTCCATATTCTGTTAGCCTGAAAATGGCTAACCTAACAGGGCTCATATACCTAAAACAAATGACTCTACCAGCAACTATCTCTCCCAGAAACTATGAAATGCAAATAGCACCCCAGCTACTTCTGCAATTTAAATCCTACCACACCCAGCCCACTCCATGATGAGAATTTTCTTGCTTTGATCTTTTGTAGGCCTTGTATATGTCACAATTTCTGTGAGTTTATATATGCCACCGTCCAGAAAACTATTTTGTCCTTGGGCTAGCATTTGTTTATGTGGATCATTGGGTTAGCATATTTTGGTCTTTGCTTTTTTCCAGAACGTATATCTTCAGACTTAATATTTCTGATTCATTAAGTCATAGGTTATACTAAGGATGTTTGAAAAAAACCAAAGGGAAACATTATTTTATAGTTATTTAAAAATTCATGTAACAAATATGTGTTTTTGTTGTCTCTGTGTATGTAAAATACTTTAATGAAGTTATGCCACACAAGCAATTGTGATCCCCCAAGAGCTATGAATTACATAACAAACACACCAGTTCATTCCAAACATGGAAAAAATCTTTGGAGATATTAGTAAGGAAATAGAAGAGATTTTTAAAACTATATAAGCTATTTACAGTGCCTTTGTTTGCCTTACATAACTTGAATGTTAGACCATATTGCTGAAGAAGCTACATACTTCAGACACAGGACATGGAAAAAAGTGAGCTGGAGTTGAGCTGAAAGCCTTCTACCTAAGGACTGGCTCACAGAGTATCATAAATTGTGTAACCTGCTAAGCAGTGTGACAATAGGGTATCTTAGCCAACTATATCTCCAAGAAACACAGAGAGGTATTCACAATAGTACAATAAGGGCATGTTAAATTTGTAAGTAACCAATGGCTATTTGATGTAAGGCTCATTCAACAAAAGATTATTCAAACCACCTAATGGCCGGGAAGCAATAGACTCAATAGAAGAACCAACCATTGCTATTTTCCTAAACTAATACTGTTTCTGACTGTATCCTAAATACCTATCCACAATCCTACAGGTAAGTAATGTCTACCCCTTCTTGTTTTGAAATAGAAACTATCTTTAAAAATTTGGTTGAGCTGTTGGCTGTGGGTGTCCTGTGTAGGTCTGTGCACCATCTAGGCTGATGCTACAACTGAGGGTCTCTATTCAAAAACTGACAACAGTGCTTCATTGTTGAGGACAATATCTATATAGATCATTGACTGTAGAGAGGTCAAGCTGGTGCCTATATGGAGTCTTTACCACTACATTCTATATTTCTTTAGTATGAGAAAGTACTGTGCAGGTTTTAAAAAGAGAAACTTGGACACCAAAACAGATACAAAAACCTCAAGCTAAAATCTGTCTTGTCTACAAGATATGCTGGGGCAATGGTGGCACAAACTGTTGGGCTGTGGAAGGGTATCTTGGTTCTTGGGTGAGCATGGTCCTGGAACCCCGAGACTCCAAGGGAGATATGGCAGGTGTTTGGCCACGCCCCCAGAATCCTGACACGAGGTCTAATCTCCACTTAACCTGCACCATTCAGTCATGTAGGACACAGGCAAAGGGTGTGGCTACAGGCCTCAGGAGATTTACATTCTAATGAGATGCCTGAAGGCCAGAGGGCATAGCCAGTTAAGCATTCTTTCCCAGACACTCCTCGTTTCTTCCTCCCTATTTAACTCAGGTCTGCCCTGAGTTTCACAGGGGGTGCACATCCAGACTCAACCATCATCCGTCATGCCAATAAAACTGTTTTGGAAACCCATGGACTTTTTCAGGTTATTGGGGCCTGCCGTTGTGCTGCCATCCTGTAAGGCGTCCCTCCTTTCCAGCCACATTACCCACACAAACCTTGTGGAAATAACCAAACAATGTTTTATTTAACTTGAGCCCCACACCATAAATGAGAGCCTATGCCCTACACTGCCTGAATAGAATCAAAAATTAAATATACAAAACATAATTTGAACCAAAGAGGACTGGAAAAAAATAAATCAATGAAATGGTTTCTAATGATATTAGATGCCATGCTCATAGATCAGTGCCTTGTCCAGTTGTGATCAGAGATGTGTCCTCCAGCAGCAAATGAGAAAAGGTGCAGAGGTCCACAGCATTATTGCACAAAGAGAATTTAAATTGGAGTTCTCCATCAGATGCCTGTCCTAGAAGCACTGGTAACTCCTTGGAAGATGGTTATGAAAGACTGTAATAATCAGACAGAATGGACGATACCAGAAGAGCATGGCCTAGAGAATCAAATATGCAGAGTTCACATTGACTCACAGACAGAAGCAGCAACTAGAGGTCCTGAATCAGGCTGTACCAGATCCTCTGCATATGTGTTATGACTGCTATAGCTTAGTGTTTCTGTGGGACACCTAACAATAGGAGTAGGAATGGCTTATTTTCCCACTCTTGAGACTCTTTTCCTTCAATTTTGGTTTCCATGTCTAGCCTCAATATGAGAGCTTTAACCTTTTTTATGCTGTCTTGTTTTGTTGTGTTTGCCTGTTGTCTCTTGGACACCTGTTCTTTTCTGAAAGGAAATGGAGGGGGAGTAGATCAGGCTAAAGGGTCAGTGATGAGAGGAAGTGAAAGTAGTGAATGCAACAACTTAAACAAAACAGAGGTCTGAGGATCATGTAGAGTGTTGTTTTGTTCCTGTTCTCATTCGGGGTCAGTTACTGTCACCAACACGATCTGTTGGAGAATGTTGCCATCATCAGTTTTAAGTAACTTTGCATAAGTTGTTAAAATAGTGTTCTATTTCATTTTTTTTTATTTCCTTTGGTTAGCATAAAAATGATTTCACTTCTAATAATTTATCTCTATATACATAGAATAGTATGTCTTTCAAACTTCATCAGGAAAGCATATTGTGGTATAGAACCCTTAACACAGAAGCCCTAAGTGGTCTACATGCAGAGAACGAGAGACTACAGAGTGCTCAGCCCTGAATAGAACATTTATATCACACCCCCCCTTTACCCAAGATTCATTGATGATTGTGAAAAATGGGTAAAAAGAGGGTAAGAACCCAAACTGGTAGATGACTACAAAGAAACTGCTGTACACAGCAAAACAATGACATACATGAGCATATGACAGTTCTGACACTACATACAAAACCTATTCAGGCTCAAGCAAGGACATTCCATAATGGAGGATCATAGTGAAGTCCTGCCCCTGGCTTAGGAAGTGTTGGTGATAGTTACTGATCAAGGGAGACTTCTTTAAGGGGATGCCTCATTGGGTAAACTAAGATCCACAGCAGGCCCCACACCCGAGAATTGTACAGTACAAATTGAACTTGAAGCTAGATGGGTGGGGATATGAAGGTGGGTCTAGAATGAGCTAGGAGAAATAATAGGATTTTAAAAATATATATAAAATTCTGAATTAACAAAAGCATTATAAAATAGTTACTGTTCTTTCTTTCTTTCTTTCTTTTTTTTAAACATTTCTATTGAATTAGGAGTTCTATATTCTGTTGATAAGAATAATTTTGTACCTTTGCTAAATTCTTTTTTTTGTTGTTGTTGTTTGAAATTTTCATGCCTGCATTTGGGTTGTTGAAGAAACTTCGCATTGATTCCTACAGTGACTGCTGCACGTTATAATCTAACAGCAATGATAAGGATCCCTCTGTATCTCATCCTTGAGTATTGGTTGTATTGACCATAGTTATTCTGGCTGAAGATAGAAGATATCTCAAAGCAGAATAGTTTCATTTGTTATTATTCTTTTACTCTTTTCCCTTTGTTATTGGCAAACGTGTTTCAAAGGAACCAAAGGTTAAGTTTGACATAGAATCTCCTAGAAATGTCTTATTCTTTTTTTAAAAATGAAAATGAAAGATAAAATTTTCTAGCCAATATAGTTGTAATTTTTAACTTCTTCACAGCTAAAGACTTGTGGGGGTGTTTTCAGTATTTATAATACTAAATATGTCAAGTAGAGAAGGGCAGTAGGCTTAATTCTAAGGTGAGTCTAATATTAGCAATCTGTTTCACATTTCTTCACAATGGCCATCCATGGACACTTAGAATACCTCATAGAGTTATGCAGATTTGAGCTTTTGTTTGTTTGAGAGTATTTCTCATATTAAAAGTGAAACTACCTGTACATTCTTGCAATATTTTAAACCAAAATAGACCATAGAATCCTTACTTTGACAAGAATGTGGTTTTAATAAACATTGCATTGAGGGTTATTTGAAAAATATGTCCACTTAATTGTGTAAAATGTGGACCTGTGAAATGAAACACAAATATTTGAGCCCATTTCAATTTTAGTTGGATACACCCTCTATTAAGTCACAATATCTCACTTGCCAATGCCTGTTGGGCCTTGGAAGGGTATCCTGGTTCTTGGGCTGTGGGTTCGGCCATGTCCCCAGAACCCAGGCTCCTGACATGAGGCCTAATCACCTTTACCATTCAGTCACTTACACAGGTGGGCATGATAAACAGCCCCCAGGCCCTTGAGAGATTTACATACTAATGAGGTACCTGAAGACCAGAGGGTGGTCTTTCCTCCCCAGCCCCTCCTCCCTCTTCCCTCTCCCTTTTTCACTCAGGCATGGAATGGGTTTTGTGGGGTATGAATCCAGATCTATCCACAATCCGCCATGCCAATAAACCAGTTTTGAAAACCCAAGGACTTCCTCATGTGTTGGGGCCATGCCATGCCGTGAGGAACAGTAAGGAACCGTGGAGAGGCTTTTAGTTAATGAGCAGCTGGGACTAACTTCCAGCTGGAGGAACCCAGAGCATTCCCAGCCTACTACCCACAACATGGCAGGAGAAATCCTGGGTTCCCCAGCCATATTTTTCCCACACATGCCCATAGTACATTGCAAAACATTTTCAAATATTATTTTCCTATAATACTTTAAATTGTATGATATGACTTTAAATTGTATGATATAATTAGTCTACAATTTTAAGCTAGTAAAACAGTTTAATGAGTATGCTTTAAAGTTTAAATAGCTAACACAGTTTGATGCTACCAGTGTAGTGATAAAACACATTTTCTAATGATATCATGAATAATAATTTTGTAATCAGGACTTAAAAATGTCATACTTTATTTAAAGAAAATATTCTAACTTGCATTTGAGTGTTTCACCTTCAAAAAATTTAAAATATTGTCATCCATGTGAGTTAATACATTTTTTCTAACACCATTACAGTCAAGCCAAATCCATATGATACATTAAAAAAAATAAGTGCACTTTGATAAAACTAGTTTGAGGACTTCAGGACAAAGGAGCATTCTAAGATCCCTGAACAGTGGCCCATCTTCCACTGGCTTTCCAAGTCTTGTCCTTCTTTTAGTCTAAGGTAAAATATGACATAACATAACAGACTCAGATTATCATAAACAGCTCAGAAGACCAAGGCTTTAATTATCTGGTGTTCTACTGTGTTACAATATCAATAATTCTAACAAAAGAGCTCAAATGTGTCCTGTATTTTTAAGAATATACACTACAATATTATAGATTTTAAATGATTTCATAATGCAATAGTTATTAATTCTAATAAAGAAATCCTACTTTGTAAGAGAAATTATTCATAGTTCCATATAAATCTTTAGAGTGTGTATTACATAAAAATCCACCTTGATTAACATTCTTATTTTTATAAAGGAAACATGATAAATACCATTTTGTGTATGTTAGTGTGTGTTTGTGTGTGTGCACACGCACATACAGAAGACAGATATCAGCACTGAACGTCTTCCTTGATCATATGGCTCTGAATGCCTGACTACAGTGACCAGCTAGCTACAGAGGTCATCCTGAAGCCCTCTGTCTCCCCAGCCACTAAGATTGTAGACATGTGCCAACAACTGGGTTATTACATAAGTTATGGAAATCTCAGTTCCTCATACTTCTGTAACAAGTACTTTGTGGACTGAGTAATTTCTCTAGCACCAGTGTTGTCTTATTTTCAAGGCAATTATGTAGAGAATTGTGATGTGCAATCAGGAACTCTTGAACTTCTGGATTGAAAACAGGCCATGCAGTGAACTTTGTTGTTATATTACAGAACAAGCATTTGCTATGTTGCTGAAGTATAATCCCAAACTGGTTAGATTTAGGGTTTTAAGGATACAATAGTCTCAGTTTTTCTTCATCCTACTTGCTGTTTTATCTTTTTTTAAAAAAGAATTGAAACTCACAAAGTTTTTACATTCATGTGGTTACAAAGCAGAAGATAGAACAATTCTATACTAGGTAAGTGGTATTAGCCAGGAAAGTAAAGACTGAAGTCACTTCCCAAACCATGCTTTTTAAAATTTTTTTATATTTTTTTGCTATTTTTATTGAATATTTTATTTATTTATATTTCAGATGCTATTCCCTTTCCCTCTCCTCCATAGAAATCCCCTATCATATCCCCCTCCTTCTTTTTGCTTTTATACCATTTTAATGGGTAACTCTGCATAGAGACATGCTGAGAAGTATGTGCCTAAGAGTGCCTGAAGCCATGCAACAGCCCTTGAGCTGCCCTTAAGAAGCCAATTCTGTTTATGCAGGGACATGTACACAACAGATATTTAAAGTATCTATTTGTTATATAAGATAGTTTTTCTGCAAGGATTCATTGGGTCCCTGTAGCACTTACAGATGCTGTTCTTATAAGAAATAAAATCATTTGCATTTAATAATTAATTAATAAGTTACTTGGCAAAATTCCTGAAGGTTACCTTCAGGCAGACAAGTGAAGTCACTACATAAGATAATATAAATAATGTTAATATACTTGCCGATAAAAATTTCAAGGGCAAATAACAATAATTAAAAATAAAAGATCTCATAACATTTTTATATTAGTTAAGTATTGACTATATTAAACCACATTGTATATTATCTAATTGCTTTAAAATATATTCTAATTATCCTGGAATGTAGTGTCTCCATTATTATATTTCAAGTTATAATATGTTATATTTTAATACCTAACAGAAAACAAATCTCAGTTCATAGAACAATGAAACATAACTGCATGCACACATCTGTGAACAAACGTGCACACACACAAACACACACAACACACATGTGTATGCATGTGCAAAACAGAGAGCAATCAATTTTATTGTTCTAAAGATGATCAAAAGAATATTGATGTTCTGACTGCTCATATAACCAATATACTATTGTCCAGGTAGTTTTCTTTTGCTATTTTTTATTCTTTCTGAAATTTTGTTTCTCAAATGAAGCATTTCATTCCAGCAAGCCCAATGTTATAAGTAAAAGAAGTGTTTTACTGTGTATAAACACATATTAAGAGTGTCTCAATTTTTTAAGATTTATAACTAAAATAATTTTGGCTATATCATTCCTGGTAGAAATATTAATAGAATTAATTTCTCATTGGCATAATTATTTGCTTATCATTTTCATTTTTATAAATGTCTGTGAGTCAGAAATGAGCCAGATGTTGATTTTTAAGCATCTATAATGAAATGTGATAGCAATTGTCTTTATCCATTAAAAACTCACCCATTAGAAAATGAGGATTATAATAAGTGTACAATGCCCACTTATTACTATTAAATGAGTCCAAGAATATTTAATAATAAATTACAGGTGACATTTTGGAGTTTTCAGTTAAAGAAAGTCTCCAGGAGGTGGCCAAGGAGACAAATAAATTTTAAATGAAAAGAAAAATCTATCAAAGACACTGCATTCAGAGGTATTGTTAAATGGTGTCTACCACTTCTAAGGAAGGTCGGGCACTGCTTGTGCTGACATTAAAAGTTAAAGTATGCTCAATAAGGGATAATTAATCAAAAAAGAATGAATCAAATCAATGGGAAATTTATATCAGAAATTAACATAAAACAATAGGGTAAAATATTAACTTCATCATCAAGTAAATTATTTAATGAATTGTTAAATAAACCTTTAATATAAGATTATATAAAGTATTTAATATGTATTTTTAACCAGACTCAAAAAGACAAAGAAATTGTCTAATTTTCAGACTGACATTTATTATAAGTTCTATATTATAACTTATTAATTTGTAGATATTACAGAATTAGATATTTTATATAGCTGTAACTGACTTACTTTATCTTAATTTATAATAATAAAACCAATATCATAATTAAATTGCAATTAGACCTTCATGTTAATATCAGAGCAACATGATAAGGCAGGAAATTTGATAAGTGATAAACCCATTAAATTAGGTTATTCTTTCATTAATAGAAATTTTAACAATATATCATTTATAGATTCAAAGAATGATAAATATATATACTCTTTGTTGAGTAGAATAATGACTTTACTATTCAGATGAAGTAAGCAATTTGAAGTTATTTCACCTTAAGTGATATCAATGAGAGGGCAGGCCCTGGGTCCTGTGGAGACTTGATGCCCCAACATGCTAGGGCATTGAGGTGGGAGTTGGTTGGTAGATGGGGGGAGCCCCCTCATAGAGGCAGGGGAGGGGGAAGAGGATAGGTGGTTTGTGGAGGGGAAACTGGAAGGGGGGACATTTAAAATGTAAATAAGTAAAAAAAACAATAAAAAATAAATAAAAAGATATGTTTACTTTGTTCATATGAGTCTTGGCATTATGAATGTAAGGGTACCATACATGTTCCTAATGTCCACAGCAACCAGAAGGTAGTGTCAGAACTTCTAAAACTGAAATTTTGGGTAATATTAGCCAATATCCTGGTACTGGGAATTGAACCTGAAACTTTTGTAAGAGTACTAATTGTTCTTTGCCATCCTGCTGTCTCCCTGACTTCCAAATATTTCTTTAATGTCGCTAAATGGTATAATAGAAACTATATTGCTCTGTTTACTTTGCACCACAAAATATAAAGTCAATGTAACTTCATGAGCAAATAATAGCCACTCTTATAAAACAATAAAACATTTTATAGCCTGAAAAGTTCAGATATTTATTGCAAAGACATGTTTAATTTTACAGGCTAAAGAATCTATGACGTAAAAAGAATATATTGAATTTTACAACAAAGTCAACTATGTATATCAAGCAGTCTTGTTTTTGAAAAAATATAGAACCAAAATGTTGAAATTATAGATAAAATAGATCAGCCTAATAGCCTTTTATTTCTTTAATATTTAAAAAATACAAACCCATAATCTCACTATGCAAAATTAAAACATAGAGAAGTGTTGGAACTATGCCAAATAACCTACGGGTGTCTTTAAACTTTTTTCTAATTATAGTGACTATCATTGTAAATTTAAAGAAAGCCTCTCTGTTGAGCTTTGAAGCCACAGATAATGCTAATAAAATTATCCATGGCTTGAGGTCAGTGTTTTCATTTTGGACAAACCTCAGGATTGGCATATATCGCTTGATCAGGCTACTCCTTTTTGTCCTGGGAATTCTTTTATTCCTGCCCATCGTGTTAAAGCTTGTCTCTAAGTACATCAACAGATTGGCAGCCAAAGTACGTGACTTGAAACTGAAAATGGACCTGCCAGACAGAGTTATTAATTTAACAGGCTGGGAAGCCAAAGACTGGTAAGATTCTGCACAGACACTTACCTACCTAAAACAAAAGTGCATTGCTTTTGATAATGTATATTCCAGGACAGATAAGGAAGGCATTCTTGTCAGAACAACCTAAGACAGGCTCAGTCTGGATTATGCAATAAAAAAGGGGGAGAAGTGGAGAGCTTTTGAGGCTGCCTGCAGGAATTTGATATTGGCCAAGGACAAGGAAATGGACTGCAGGCAGGATTCTGACATTAGGCTAGAACAAAGAAGTAACTTCAGGTAGAAATCTAAATCCTAGGCTAGAACAAAGAAGTAATTACAAACAGGAATCTAAAACTTAGGCTCAAAGAAAGATGTAGGCTTCAGGCATGAAAATGACTTTGGGCCAGGACAGGGAAGTAGGCTCAGATATTTTGGTCATCCTAATAAGTCAATAGAAATAGTGATCACAAGAGTGATCATGGGACTCTGTTTATTGTTCTGACTATCTGGGTTTATTATCTTTATTGTCTTACTTGTTCCTTGACTATTTGCATTTATTATCCTGCTAGTTCCTCAAACTAGAACTGACCTTAATACTTACATGTAATTTAAATAGTATAAAAGAAAAAAAGAAGGAGGAGAGATGGGATGGGATAGGGGATTAATAGGGGGTGGAAAATGGGGAAATGAGATAACATCTGAAATGTAAATAAATAAAATATTGAATAAAAAATACAAATCCAGATACTTATAAAGAGTAGATTGTAGTAGAATGCTATGCTTTATAAAATCTAGCAAGAACAACCATCACAGTTTGTTTTTTGCTCTGTTGTAGAAAGTATGAACTGAAGAGCAGATTATCAGAACCCAAGAAACACAAACTCTTTAATCATATTTTAAAGTGCTTTCTTTTTTTTAAAGTGGCTTTTAAAAGAATAGATCCTTAAATGACTAATAGCTCATCCAAATTTAAATCCACAGGTCTCTGCACAGTTGAGTGTATTAGCCAAAACTCTAATCTAAAAGGTTACAGAAACTACTCTAAAGTGGTTATTCACCAAGCTGTGATTATCTAACACAATCATTCTTATTAAATTTGATAAAAGTAGTTAGACAAAGAAACAGTAAATGTATCAATTCTTATTATTTTTTGGTCATGAGCTGTCCCATCCAGCGGGCAAAGTTATTACAGGGTCCCTGAGTAGCCACCACCTGAAAGAGACACGGGTGAGAGAGAGAAGGGATACCAAGCGGCAAAGAACGGACAGAGTCAGTCTAGCTGTTGTCAAGGTCTCATTTACTAGAGGCAAGGCTTGCAGTATATAAGCAAAATTAAAACAGGGAAGTAAAAACACCCATCCCCGCCCAGTGTCCTTAGTCCGGTTATCTATGGCTTGAGGTTGTTGCTTATCTTCATCGTCGGAAGTTCACATTCTGAGGAAGTTCTGAGGTCCAGCTGTGACATTGCTGGAACTGTGAAGGTTGCGCCTTTTCTGGAA
>JADRCG010010496.1:2054726-2104273 GCA_019844195.1 Rhabdomys dilectus | reverse complement strand
TGTCCTTTGGCTGACCCCGGCAGCCTAGGGGTCTCTGGTCTCCAACAATGAGCTTCATCTAATTGACCTCTACTCATATTATATACGTAAGACCTAGAATATTATAACTCAGTAAATGACTATATTATATATTTAGATCAGTATCATTGGAACCTTAAACATTTCATATTATTTTCTTAGAAAATTTAAAATCCTCTCTTTCAGTTCCTAATAAAATTATGGTAGATTCAATATAGTGACCACATTGCACTATAGAATATTATTGCTTTTCCTTTTAAAAAACTGTAAATTGGGGCTGTCTATTACTTCTTTCTTCTGACCATATGTATCCTCTACTGTTTAGATTGCTCTACTCTATGCAATTAACATGTTTAATTTAAATCACTTAAAAGTCCTATGAATGTCTGTTTGTGCTTATGATATTCTGTTATGTGTTTAATATCTTATTTTTTAAAAATCAGTTCTACATTTTGTATGAAAAAATGGTTTAACTGATTCTCAAATATGTTTTCTGTTGCCATAATTTTATAATTATTACATAAAAAGTTGAGGTAGAATTTTGCATGGGAATTTATGCCAATCCTAATGGAGAGTTAAAAAATGGAATTTAATTTCAAATTATGAATTGAACTTTTAATAGTAAGAATGAGAAGATAACTACTTCATGGAAGGAGTAGGTCTGAGAAGAAGGCTTTAATTGTGTAAATTGCCTGTGTCACAAGCGTGTTTACTCTGGTTTGAACTTTGGTACCTAGGTAAAAGCAAGGCTGTCCATTGTTTTATTCTGGAGTTTTATTTGGTTTTACTTTGTTTTGTTTCTGAGGCAGGGTCTCTGTACTATGCAGACTCTGAATACTCCTCCCTGGCTATCCTGAAACTGCTATGTAGACAAGGCTGGTCCAGAACTCACAGAGATCTTACCTCTGCCTCTCAAATGGTGGGATTAAAGGTAGTGCTAATATACCCAGCTTACCATTCTCAACACATGTTGGGTGCTAAATTTGGGAAGATTTTACTTATGGGGGAAAATACTATGAATTTATTATTTATTTTACATGTAAACATGGGTAAGGAACAGCAAGCATTTTTCAATATCATCCTCAGTTACATATCAGCTACATATTTTGGGGGTTTCATAAGAGTGTGTGCTTTTACACTGGTACTTTTAAGGGCTTACTAATAGTAGGTTTGGTTAAATTATGGAATGTTCCTGAGTCTCATGTTTTGTGCACTTGGTGTCCAGCTTGTAGTAAAAATTAGATGGTGGTGAAAGCCTTGCTGTTCAGAGATGTCATTAGAGATCCGATCTTTCACAGGGACATCCTCACATGATTTAGCCTGTGCTTGTTGCTCCCTCCTGAGCAACCATGTGAAACCAAGTGACAGGACCTACATCCATGAGCAGAACTATCTAGCATTCTCGCTCATTCTTTACTACAACTTATAAAACTAAGAGTCAAATAAACCTACCCTCCCTTAAGTTGCCCAGGCTGAGTATTCCAATCATATCAACAAAGAATATCTAATTTATTTGTTATTAAATTTGTCAAAGTACAGGTTACAATAAAAGGTAAATTTTTTCTTTGACTATATCCTCTTTTCTTTTAATGTTATGAGTTATATACATAATTATATTTCATTAGTTGAAAATGTACAAAAGAGAATGCTGTTGTATTTTTGTCTTATGAGTAAAAAGAATATATATCTGCTCTCATACTTTTTCTATAATTTAACAAAATCTTAGAGATTTGTGTGCTTATACTTAATGAAGGGTGAGAATGTAATTCAAAGATGCAAAGTAGGAAGACAAGAGTGATGAAGCATAGATAGCTCTTCTAAATGTGTAATTAATGTGGGTGGCTTGTAAATGAGTGAGAATTAAGGCTTTTTGAGTGTTACTGAAACACTTTAGCGTAAATCCACAATAATGCATAAACTAAGAGAAACTTCATAGAGACATTATTCATATGCTATCATGTCCCAGGAAAACTTGTAAAAAATAAAGATTCTCAATGTGTTAGTTCAAAAACTTTAAAGTATAATTTATACATGAGCTACTTGACATTCAATTTTTTAAAAAATTAAACATTTACTTCTGAAGTTATCTCTGGAAACATGGGAGTAAAGTAAGTTTTCATTAGGTAAATGGACAAAACAAGAAATAGCCCCATGAATTTAGATTTAATTTTCAAGTGTATGTTTGTGTGTGTGTGTGTGTCCCTGAGTATGTATCTATGTTTGTGTGTGTGTGCTTGTGCATGTATGTGTGCATATACATGTGCTTGTGCTTGTGCATGTGCGTGTGTTTGTGTGTTTGTGTGCATGTGTGTGTGTGTGTGTGTGTGTGTGTGTGTGTGTGTGTGTGGATTTATGCCACCTCATGTGTATACTTACAAATGTCAGAAGAGGGCATCTAGTACCTTTTAGCTGGAGTTATAGGCATTTATGAACTTCCTGATGCTGATGTAGGTGCTGGGAACCCAACTCTGTTCCTGTATCAGAACAGCCAAAATTCTTAACTGCTGCATCTCTTATCCAGCCCCTATGGGAGCTATTATTCCATCTTACCTTGGCAGCATTTCACAGGGATTATATGGTACTTATTTTACAATGAAAACAGATTGTGTTTCTAAAGTATAGTAAACTAATTTTAGACTCAATTAAAAATATTCATCAAACAAATACGGTTATTTTCAACTTGGCATTATAAGTGTTTTGTTTTCCATCATTTTCATTTTGGGGCTATTAATAAATTCCATACTACATGTTTTGTTCTTGTCTCCATTCATATCTATGTCTGCTATATACATGTGTTCGCATATGGGCTGGGCAGAAGTTGATTTTTTGATGTCTTTCCTGAAGCATTTATCTATTTTAATGTTTTATTGTGGAGTCTACTACTGAGTCTGACCATACAATTTCAGCTAGGTTGGAGGATCACTGAGCCCTAGGATAATCCTGTCTCTAACTCCTAGTCCTGGGTATACAAGTGAACATGACACATGCTTGGCATTTTTATGGGTGCTTGGAATCTGAACTTAGCTCTTCATGTTTTCATAGCAAGTCATTTCATCTGTAGAGGGATACCACCAACATTAACTGGCATTCACCTTCCATGTATTTTTGAGAGGAAAAAATACTACATTTGATAATAATACTTATTTGAAAGCAGTGACTATATTTACTTTAATTAATAGTTAAATAAGTATATATTTACTATTTAAAATTAAATATTCATCCAGTAAGATTTATAGACACATGTAGAGTGGGAATTATAATTTCAGATATTTGTTGAGCCTTTGGCTTGCTTTTCTATCTGTCATAGGAGAATATTAGTTAAGTTTTAGATGACAAAATTGACAACATGTAAAAATATTTGTATTTTTTCATGTGCTCTATGAAGTCTACTTGAAATTACCTCTGGAGAATAGTTTTTTTTTCCTAGCTTATTATAACTAAAACATAGTTTATATTACATCAGATAAAATAAAAAACATAAGAAAATTAGCTTTTCAAAATATAAGCAAACAATGAAATTAAACACACTAGACAAAAATCAAACATTTAATGTGTATTACTACATATAATAAAACATATCATCTTTAAATAAATATAAATAGCATATAAACATATATTCAAGCAACATATATTTACTGTACTGTTTTTTGTTTTACTTTGCAATTAGCTGAACAAATATTTATAAAATTATAAGATATAAGAGCAAAACTTTGTGGCAAATAGTATATTGTCAATGATAAATTAATTGTATGTGCTACCACTGTCAACATCACAACAATCATTGAATATTTCCTCAAATATCTTCTTCTCATACCTCATTTGCTGGATAGATAAAAAAATGAATGAAGAGACTTCCACCCTGGACATAGCGAAGAGACTGAACAAACAGCTGTAAGAGATTACACACCCTTTTGTGTTGTTGTTGTCATCTTCTATGTTGATAATTGAAATACTGGGAGACAGTGCATGACATAGGGTTGTTTCTTTACTTATTATAAAAATTTCTTCAGTTACATATAGGTTAAAAATATGTGCAAAGTTTGTTGCTATTTATTGCTTCAAGATTCTTGGGGTCTGGCATAATTTTTTATCTTCTGTCCTAGTTGTATGTTTCAGCAAGTGGCTGAGATATACTCAGCCCCTGAAGACTTTATGTCGGACCTTGAGTCATGAGTAGATTCCTATAATTTTTCTTGTTTTACTTTGATGTTGTTGAGGTTGGTGTTGCTTTGTGGACAGTTCCCAGGTCAGGGGCAAAATTTGACAGTTTGTGGTATAGTCTGAATCTTGTGTAACGTTTGTGTCTTGTGTCTATTCTACACCTCTATCCATCCTTTTCTAATGAGCTTGACCACAACTCAGCAGATTCTCCACCAGCTGCACATCGCAGGGAAAATACCTTACAGAAAGAGCTTAGTAGTCAAATCATGAAATGCAAAAAGCAGTGTTCATAATATTTTCTTTAATACCCTAGTAAACAATTTACTGGAAAGTAGTCAAAGTCAACAACTCCCCTCGTCCCCCACCCCAATAAGATAAAGTATTAGAGTCTAAATTGTGGCTTCCATGGTAAAGAGTGGGATTTAGACAAAGATCAGGCCGCTAGTTAATTATCAGGGCCACGGACAGCACACAGTGTCAGGTGTAAATGATTGCTGTTCTTGTCTTAGCTCAGAGCCTGCAGATGGTGTCTGAGAAAAACCAAGAACCAAACGTAGAAAATATGTTTCTAAAATAAAAGAAATTATTGGTCCTTTAAGAAATTTATCAACATAACATGTTAACTTAAAAAGTAATACTTTATTAGTGAAGTATTCAAGGAAAACAACATAATTTTTCAGTTCCATGGCCATAAAAGTTATAAATAAAATGTTGCAATAGTAAATTAATAAGAAACTTGTAGAATAGTTATATTTCTTACTGTCATCTCTGTCTTTATCTGTCTATCTTGAAAAGTTTAATGATAAAAGTGATATCGAAGAGGTTTGATAACACACGTCACTTTTGAAAGGCACTGGTTTTTTTTTAAATAACTTTTTTTGATTTTTACATATTATCTTAATTTTATTAAATTATTGGATTTATTTAAATTCAAATGTTGCTCCTATTCCTTGTTCCCCTTCTCAGACTTGTTCATACCTTCCCCTTGCCTCTGAAAGGATGCTCCCTCAACCCCACACCTCACCATCCTAATTTCCAGCATCTCCTTCCCTGGGGCATCAAGTCTTTACAGGATCAGGCACATCCTCTTCCACTGAGGCCAAATATAGTATTAATGGCAATAGAATTAATCACTTTGGCCCCTTCCCAATTACCTTCCTTCAACCTTTCCCATGCTCCTCTCAAGTTGATTGCCTCTCTTTCTTTGATTACTATTGTCACGTATATTGTATGTATGTACAAATGTGTATAAATAATGTATGCTGTTCATTTTAAATGCTGTGCATGCATGGTATCTGGGTTGAATATGGTATTGACTAGCTAATACCATAGATCATCCATGTGACAATCTAAGTCTCCTTCTTGTAGTCAATAGTAACCTACAGTTTTGTGATTAGGGATAAAATCCCACAAATTTCTCTTTCTTCCACAGGAATATGTACATTGAAATTTCCATTGTTTTGGTCTTGTTTATGTAACCATCTCTAGAAAAGACTGTTTTACAGCAGGTTTTCTGGTGTTCTGGCTTTCACAATTTTCCACCCTCTCAGCTGTGATATTCACTGAGCTGTAGATGAAGGGCTGTGATGTAGATGCATTCATTTTGGCTGAGGTATCACTGTCTATTGATCTCTGCATTGTATCCAGTTGTGGTTTTAGGTGATTATCACTATTTGTATAAAGAAAAGCTTCCTTCATGAGGGCTGGGAGCTACACTTGTACATGGATTTATAGGTAGTGACAAATTATTCCGGGCTAAAAATGTGATGGTAACAGATTTTTTTTCCTAAAGTCAATAACATCACTAGCTCCAGGATGCTTACTAGGTTTCTGGTACCAAGCATGATTTCCCTTCTGTTGAATGGTTGCAATACCCATTCAGACAGCTGTTGGTTGCTATCAACAGGTGAGTACTATTTACTGCAAATTTGTGACTATATTGTCATGCTGGTAATTGCTGTGGTTAATAGGTGTTTCAGCTGTGGAAGGAAGCAATTAAATACCCCTAAAAAGCTGCATGTATTTTTGCAACACTGAAATTTTTCTCCTAGAAATTTATTTTTCAGGTATTCATACACATAAGGGAAATGTCAAAGACAAGAAATATTTGGTGTTCCATTATATATAATACCATAAGACACTGAGGGAACAAAATATTTTTTAGTAGAGAAATACTGTAAACATAGATAAATATTAAATGAGTAATTTTAGTAGATTATAAAAAGAGGAAATCATATATGAAACTTTAATAGATATACACTAAAATAATGACTTCTGCAACAAATCTAAACATAATGGAACATTTGTAAAGGGCTATATACACCAGTGTAATCGTGTTTTTACATAAATAGTTGTGGCAAGGCCTGTCAATGCTGCCAGGATACTGTTAAACTACTTTATTTGCAATTAAATATGCATTATACATAGGAATCTAGAGATTTGAGAGCTGAGTATGTTTTTCAGACTTCATCAGTTGCTTAAGCAACCATAGGACAAAGTATTAATCCATTATATTTCTTATTTATAGTTGTTGCTATGTATCTGTCTAGCAAATTTATGTCAAGCTGAACTTTAATGAGCAGAATTAGATATATGTTTCACCCCTCAAAATTAAAAAAAAAAACTGAGTGATTTTTAACTAGTAAATGGGGAAATGGTGGCTGAGGGTTGCTTGTTGTCTTCCTACTTGATCCGTCATGGGGAAAAAAAATCTTTCTTCCAGAAAAGCATCACATTTATTGTGTGATTGTTTTTAAACCCCCCTTTTCTTTTTTTGGTTTATGATACTTAAACAATCTTAGAATTTCCCAGGTGGTTGAATTTATTCGTCTCATATGACTTTAAGTTGTTATTACTGCCCAGCAAGGGTAGCAATTTTTATCATTCTCATAATGAAAATTACACTTTTGAATATTCTCCAACTGAAATGATTTTTGTAAATTCATCTTTATATTAAAGTAATATAGGGAAAATCCAGGACAGATACCTTATTCAACGAGAATTAACAGAGTGAAACAGAAGATTATGAAGGTGACCAAAGTGTAAGCATAACACACTTTCTGAAAATTACTTATGGGTAGATGAATCTATCTTTTTAAATCAGTAGGTCGAGAGTTTGCAGGACAGTTTAGAGCCTATGATAAAGTTAAGGGAGTCTAAACTTTGCTATTTTATCTAGGCTTATAAGCAATTAATGTTCATCGAACATTAGATTTTGGGAAGTTTGTAAACAATAAGAAATTGCATAATCATCTTTTGGATGAGCTTAGAGGTCAAGTCATGGAAGACAATGGTGAGTGGATAGAAAGATGTCATGGAAGCTAAGAGCACTTATTGCTCTTGCAGAGGACCAGGGTTCAGCTTACACATAGATGGTGGCTCAAAGTTGCCTGTAACTCCAGTGTTAGGTGTCCATTGCTCAGTAATGATATCCATAGGTATTTCACAAATACACAAGGACATACATACAGCACGTACATATAAAATAAAAATAATTCTATTACATATGCTAAATACTAAATTTATTTAAATACTAAATACTAATACTAGAATTTAGTATTTAGCATATGTAATAGGGACTTAGGACCATTTAGGCTTTTGTTTCCAATTAAAGTTTTGTCATAAAATTCTGACAGAGATTCCTTAGTATCACAAGGATGGCTTCTTATTGTTTTGTTTCCCTGTCATAGCACAGATTAACAGTGTAATTAATTCTGACAACAGACTCTTTTTGGTTATAAATCAACTAAATTGATAAACAACAAATGCTGTGAGTGTTACAGCTCTTAGGAGAGAGGCAAGGAGGTTTGGCAGACTGCACATGGCAGGTAGCCGAGGTCTCGCTTCTCTCTCAGCTACTGCAGCAGCCAAAGAATGAGCAGCATGCAGTGGCATGAGCCCAGCTAGCTAGCAAGGTTTAAAGTTCAGTGATGAATGCTTCAGGAGAAAGAACTCTTTACCAAGTGTTAGCTTACTAAAAAAAAAAACAAAACAACAAAAAAAAACCCCACTCTAGCCCAAAAGCTCACAATACCCAAGATACAACTCACAGACCACATGAAGCTCATGAAGAAGGAAGACCAGAGTGTGGGTGCTTCTGTCCTTCTTAGAAGTAGTAAGAAAATACTCATTGGAGCAAATATGTAGACAAAGTGTGAGACAGAAACTGAAGGAGGGGCCGTCTGGAGACTGCTCCACATGGGTATCCATCCCTTGTGCAGTCACAAAAGGCAGACAGTGATGTGGATACTAACAAGAGCCTGATATAGCTGTCTCCTTAGAGGTCTGCCAGAGCCTGACATAAGCAGAGGCTGATGCTCACAGATAACCATAGAACTGCTCATGGGGTTCTCAATGGAGTAGTTAGAAGACTGAAGGAGCTGAAGGGGTTTGTGGCCCCATGAAGAGAACAATACCAACCAACCAGAGCTCCCAGGGTCTAAACCACCAGCCTAGGAGCACATAGGGAGAGACCCATGGCTCCAGCTGTATATGTAGGGAAAGATGGCCTTGTCAGGCATAGGTGGGAGAGGAAGCCCTTGGTCCAGTGAAGCAGGGATGCTCCAGTCTGGGGGAATTCGAGGGTGGGGAGGTGGGAGTAGGTGGATGTGTGATGGCATATCCTCATAGAAGCAGGAGGAAGGGAGATAGGATAGGGGATTTCTGGGGGTGTGTGTGGGGCGAATGCAGAAAGGGGATAATATCTGAAATGTAAATAAAATATCCAATAAAATTTAATTTAAAAAAGGCCCACTCTCTGCTGATCCTCGGTGAAATGTCTTGTGTGCTTTATTTTATATGGACAGGGACTATATAGACAATGAGAAGTAGGGTAGGGTTTAGAAATAGGTGTTTTGTATTGGCTCAGTTTGAGGTGTTAGTGATGTTTTATTTGCATGGTGAAGGACTCCAGGTGTTTTCTTTCTTGGTTGGCTGGCATGGCCCTCTCAGAGGTATGTTTTGGTTATATGTTCCAGAGCAGGTACAGAAATAATTAGGGAGTGGCTTGACTCCTGCCAATCTCAAGTCTCTGCGATTCCCGGGGTATGAGTTTACTCAACCTTACCAGTTCTTCTGTCTGTTGGCACGGCCCTCTTGCCCCATAGATGTGTATTTTGGAATGGTGGAAGGTTGTTTTATGTCATGTATGACAACAACAACTTTGGGGGAATTGGTGATGGTAAAATCATAAGTTGCATGGGTAGAAGAAAAAAAATCATACTAGTTTGTATAACAGTAATTAGAAAAATGGGTTGATAGCTCAGAGGGGAAAATCAAGTAAAAATTAATTACTTGATAAAAGAAATAATTAAAAACATTTTATGATTATATAATAATTCAAAGAGAGAGATATTGATAATAGAGAAATAGATGCTCTGGTTCCTAAACTAAGAGAGGAATGATTGAGGCATAATAAAAGTATGGCGCTGAATTGGATACAAGAAAACTATACTTGGAAAAAATGAGGTATGTGGGCTCAGAAGCAGTTATTTAGTTGTTCTCTTTATATTGCTTCAGATTCTTAATGGAACCAAAGAAACTATTGCTGAGTTTCCATAAGATCAGAGAGATATATATAGAAAGTCTAGAGCTGTTAAACAAGCAACCAGCATTGCCCAATCTCCCTAATGTCAGGGACATATCAGGGCCCACAGAAAGTCATTGGTCCTATTTCAAATGCTACTTAGTTGTAGTTGAGAGATGCTTTTCTAATTTGTCCTCAATTTCAGTGGGTGAAACAATAAGTAATACACAGAAAGCTACATTTAAAGGGCCTGTCACTTTTCCAGAAGAACATGGTGAAATCACAGAGAACCAAACACTTCAATTGATTCAAAGCAGAAACTGCCACAAAAGCAACGATTTCACTGATGATCCTTGTATTTTAAATTTGAGAATTTGGATGTCTTACGATAAAGATCAATAAAAAGTGTGAACAGTTGCTCAGAATTCCTGATGAAGGTAGAGCACCAAAAAATTTGGTGACCTGGGAAAATTAGTAGATAATAGACAGAAACTGGTAGCATTAAAATTGAAATTAAAATGGGGGAGGAGGCCCTGACTGTCTGCTATCCCAGAGGTGATCTCCATTCTCCTGCTGCTGCGTCTACTACACCTCCATCAGACTCATGAATCATACAGACAAGCAGCTTGTTGTCATATGAGAAGCTCCATCCAGCAGCTGACTCAGATACAGAAAGCCACAGCCAAGCAGTGAATGGAGCCTGGGCACTCTTATGAAGGAATAGAAGAAAGGATTGCAGGATCGAAGGGGATAGGAACTTCACAGGAAGACCAACAGAGTCAACTAAGTTAAAGCCTTGAGGCTCTCAGAGACTAAATCACCAGCCAAAGTGCATATATGTGTTGGGCTAAGCCTCTCTACTCACAAGGACCAGATGAGTAGCTTGGTCTTCATGTGAGTCCCGAACAACTGGAGCAAGAGTTATGTATATGGAGCAGTTGCCTATATATAGCATATGTTCTATTAGCCGTGTTTGGTCTCAGTGGGATAGAAAGTACCTAAATTAGCAGAGACATGAAGAGCCATGGATACCTGAGGTGGGGCAACTGCTCAGAGAAGAAGGGGAGTAAAGAATGAGGAAGGATTATGGAAGACGGTGACCAGGACTGGGTAGAGAGTGGGATGTAAAGTAAATAAGTAAGACACATAAAATCAAATTTTAAAAAATGGGAGGGCCTACCAAAAGCAGTTGAAATCAAAATACTGTGACCACTAACACGACCATGTGAAATGGGGGAAAATACAGAATTAAAAGAGAAATGAAACACTAAAAGGATCAATAGCCAAGTTAGAAAAGGAAACATATGCATGAGCTGGAAACATATGCATGAGCAGAAGGACATTCATCATAGCGCTAAGAACATGCCAAGAAACTTAAATCTCAAGTCTACCTAGAATTTGGAGTGTTGGTCTGAGTTCACTGCTGTGTGTAAAAATTTTCCTTCAGCTTTTGTGTTATGGTACTCTCCTGGAGTAATACTCTGTGACACTTACATGTTTTTACTACCAGTAATCTCTTCTTTGATTAAGAAACACAACTGACCAAGGTCAAAACACCATATTTTCAATGATAAATATCAGACATATTTTATTAAAAAAATGACACGTTTAAAATATTTAAGTAATACCTTGGAAATCATGGCACACTTTGGTTTGCTCCTCACGCAAAGCCCTAGCTTAAAATTTACAATGATATGAACTTGTATTAAAATGTATTAAAAAGAAGATGTTATATATTTATTCATGTGTGTGCATGATACATGTGTTTGGATTAATCCAGTTTAGGGTTTTTATTTAAAATTTTCATGCAAGTATTTTGGTCATTGGACTAGCTGATTTTTTTTTTTTTTTTTTTTTTTTTTGTCAACTTGATACAAGCTAGAGTTTTCAGAGAGGTAGGAGTCTCTGTTTAAAAAAATGCCTCCTTGAAGTCCATCTGTAAGGCATTTTCTCTATTAGTGATCACTGTAGGAGAGCCGTACTATTGTTTTTCCTTTCATTCCTGGGCCTAAATTCTATAAGGATGTAGTAGACTAGCAAGCCAGGATGCACAAGCCCAAACTCAGCACCCTCCACTGCCTCTACATCAGCTCCTACTTCCAGATTCCTGCCCTGCTTAAGCTCCAGTTCTGATTTCCTTTAGTGACGAACAACAGTGTGGAAGTGTATAACCCCTTTCTCCTCAGTTTTGGTTATGTTGTTTCATTCCAGCAATGGAAACTCTAACTAAAACACACACACACACACACACACACACACACACACACATATATATATATATATATATATTATATAAAATTGGTGATATTACCATTTTCTTCAGAGGATTGAATAATTGAGGGTCTGAAGAGGGTAGACCTCCCAGTGATTACTGTTTTTAAAAAAGAATTTAAATATTCTTGCCACAAAGAAATAATAAATATTTGAGGAAAAGGGCAGGATAATTATTATAATTTGGTAACTTTATAATATTGGAAGTTATTAAAGAAAACAAAACTTATTTCATTAAGCTATATACTTAATCTTCCATTAAAACAAGAAATTAGAGTCTTTCTAGAAAAGAACATGTTTATTGATTAAGCTTATTAGATAAATCCATTTGATTTTCTTTAATTTGAAGCTTCTTTTCTAAGAAGTTTTAATAGTACTAACAGCCTGAGCTGTAGTTTGTTACCTGATTTATTATACAATTGCTAACAAAATGAATAAGTTCACCTTCTGTGATTACTATAAAATATGCGGCAATGAAAGCAAGTGTTTCTTTCATAGAACATGATAGACTTTAATGCACAAAATGGTGAAACTTTATCTGAGAGTTGTTGGCATTTGAAGATTTTTACAGATTTACATATTGTTCTCTTCATGATTTTTGTGACTTGCCATTTTTCTTATAAAAATTAACTTGTCAAAATCATTACAAGTCTAAAATAAAACAGTACATATTTTTGCAGTGAATCTCAGATGCATATTAAATAAGTCAGTGTTGTACTTTATGAACAGACACTGATAAAAATATGAGCCAGCCATTTCCAGATGCAGTTGTGGGTGTTTTGTGAAATCACAAAAGTCATGTACAAGTATATTTAGATAATTTATTTTTATTTTATAAGATTAAAAAATGCTTGGCTAATATTTCTTAGAAAAATAGCCAACAAATGCCTGAGATAGAATAGGTACAAGATAATCCTGAATTATTCTCTTTTGCTAGAAGAACTTCCTGCATCATAGACACAAGTTGTACATACAGTACATCTATCTGACTATGGTAAGCAAAAGCTGGGAAGACCTGACTTTAGGGACAGTGTACGCAGGTGCATCTGAACTTTATGAATAACTTCACCCACTCTTTCATGCAAAATATGGAAGACCCCATGCAAGAGGGTGATGTACTTACCCCATTGGAGTCAGAAAAAAGAGTCTTGCTCTGGCATTACTACTGGGTCCTGTATAACCATTACTTGGCCCATGGTTTGGGCCCCAACTATTATAGCATTGTGTTTTTAAAAAGATAACAATTAGAATCCTACAAAAATGAGAAGGATATTCTCAACACACTCAAGACCTTGTTGAATGTTGATCAAGTTTGGCTAAGTTTCAGTTTGATAAAGTAAGGAACAACAGAGCAGTGAGGGCCATTTACTTACAGAATGTTGACCACAAAAGGAAGCAAATTTGGAAGGAATACTTGAACATAAAAATTTCTTTGTGACATCCTGAGTGCTGTATGAGGCAAAACAGATTAATCAGCACAAAGTGCCAGAAAACCTGGTGCTGTTTTATTATACAATTATGAAATCATTTTAAGAATACTTATAGTTTCCACAGGAAGAGAGTTACAACTGACAGTAAAAACAATCAAAAAGTATCTTGCACAGAAAATTAAAATGAGGAAAAGTGATGGTAAACAGAAATACATCAAGTGTAATAAGTAAGATGGCTCAGACGTGCATGTTGCATGTCTCGAGACTTGAGTTTCATGACTCAATTGTTAAAATAAAAAACTGATCCCATCCCCACCCCACATTCATCCAATCCCCTTTCTCCATCCAGTCCCCACCCCTGTCTACACACTATATCTATTCTATTTCCACTTTTCAAGGAGATTTCATAAGTCCTCCCTCGGGACCTCCTTGTTTCTTAGATTCTTTGGGTCTGTGGATTGTAACATGATTATCTTTCACTTCATGGCTAGTATCTACTTTTAAATAACTATATACCATGTTTGTCATTCTAGGTCTGGGTTACCTCACTCAGGATCATATTTTCTAGTTCCATCAATTTGACTACAAATTTACTAATGTCATTGTTTTTAATGGATGAGTAATATTCCATTGTGTAAATATACCACATGTTCTTTATCCATTCATCAGTTAAGGGACATCTAGGTTATTTCCAGCTTCTGGCTATCATAGACAAAGCTTTTATGAAAATAGTTGAGCAACTGTCCTTGTGGTATAGAGGAGCTTCTTTTATGTACAAGCCTCATAGTTTAGTAGCTGGTCTTAAGGCACATCTAATCCCAATTTTCATAGAAACCACCAAATTAATTTCCAAAGCGATTGTACAAGCTTGCATTCTTACCAGCAATATCATGCTCCTATTCCTTTTGTTCCACATCCTTACCAGCCTGAGCTATCTTTTAAGTTTTTGATCTTAGTTATTCTAACTGGCATAAGATGAACTCTCAGCATTGTTTTGATTTGAATTTCCATGCTTACTAAGGATGCTAAATTTTTCTTTAAATGTTTTTTTGCCATTAGAGATTCTTATGTCAAGTCTTCATTGTTTAGCTTGGTACCTCATGTTTTTAATTGACTTATTTGGTTAGTTGATGCCTAGTTTTTGAGTTCTTTATATATTTTGGATATCAGTTTTTGGTATGGATGAAAAACTTTTCCCATCTGTATGCTGCTATTTTGTCCTTTTGACAGTGTCCTTTTCTTATAGAATCGTTTCAGTTTCATGAGGTCCCGTTTATTAATTATTGATGGGAATGGGAACAAGAGGGGTCAGTTGTGGGGAGGATAAAGGGGAAGAGTACTGGAATTGACAAATGGAATGGATGCATCTCTGGGATGAGCTAGAAAGCTAGGGCAATGGAAACTCCCAGGAAACTATGAGGTTGAGCCTAGCTAAGACTCTTGGCAATGGCGGGGATGTAGAGCCCGAAACAGACATTTTCTATAACCAGGTAAGATTTCCAGTAGAAGGATTGAGACATCATCCTAGCCATAAAACCTTTGACCTACAATCTATCCTGCCTATAAGATGTGTAGAAGTAGAGATGGATCAGGAATTGAGGAAATGGCCAAACAATGACTAAGGTTCAGTTTGAGACACACACCATTAGAGGGAGCCCACTCCTGACACTGTTCATGATATTTGCTACACCTGCTGACAGGAAGCAAGTATAATCATTATCAGAGAGGCTTCACCCAGCAGCTGGTAGAAACATATACAGACCCACTGTGAAACATTAAGGGGAGCTTGGGGAATCCTGTGGAAGAAGGAAAGAAAAGATTACTAGAGCCAGATGGTCCAAAGATACCATAAGAAAACTTATTGAATCATCTGTGGGTCCACAGGTGCCCACAAAGTCTGAACTTCCAACCGTGAAACATGCATGAGAAAGACCTGGGCCCTTTGCACATATGTAATAGTTGTGTAGCTAGGTCTTCATTTGTGACTCCTAACAGAGGGAGCAGGGAATGTCTCTGACTATTGTCTGCCTCAGTGATCCGTTTCTCCTACTAGGCCGCCTTGTCTAGCTTCAATAGGAGAAAGTGTGCCTAGTCATATGGCAACTTGATATGCCTAGTGTGGTGGATATACACATGAGGCTGGTCCTTTTTTTGAACAAAAATGTAGGAAGGGTGGATGGGGTCAGAGGGCAGGTATGGAGAATGACTGAAAGAAGGAAGCAAAAAAGCAGTCCAGATATAAAGGCAATAAATTAATGAATTAATTAAAAAATAAAGAGTAAAACAACTGATCCTTTTCTTTGGCTTACACATGCACTGTGGCATGTGTCTTCTCTCTCTCTGTCTTTCTCTCTCTCTATCTCTCTGTGTGTCTCTCTGTCTCTCTCTTTCTCTCTCTTTCTCACACACACATTAAATTAAAAAATATAAATAATAGAATATGATGTGCCTCCAAACATGATAAAGAAACATTGTTTATGAAATGTAAAAGTTGGAATGAACAACCAACTTTAAGTTCCAAGAACTTTAAATTATTTCTATGACAGTACAAATACGCATCAGAAAGTAATAGGAGTAATTATTTATTGGTGATAATAATAGATATACGTTATTATGGTGCTATTATTTTATTTTAATAGTAAATATACATAAATTTAGTGGTGCAGAATCATATATCACACATTGGTCAAGGACTTGGCACATAAACATTCCATCACCTGACTAATTCTCAAGCATTAGAAATATCGATGTGTACCATCATACCCAATTTATAGGGTGATAGAGATCTACTCAGGTCTTTGTACATATTAGGCAAATAAGCTACCAATGGATTTATATTCACTACCTTTTAAAAATGCTTATTCACATACAATTATTTCATTTTATATGAAGTGTTTTAAATGTCTGAAAAAATACTTTTTTTGAATATAATCATATAATTAAATTTATTAAATAATTTTGGAGGGTGAGATTATTTTACATAGTATGTCAAAATTTAGGTTTTTCTTTTATGGATTTCAGCTCCAAGGGACCCTTAAACTTAAAAATATAATTGATGATAATATGTATGTATATAATTAGCTATGTTTATATATTATTTAATTAACCACATGATATATATAGCAATTTTTAATATTTTAAATTTATAATATGTTATTTTTTGCATACTAACCTGAGCAATATAATGGGAGAACATATTAGGTAATTTGAAAATAAGTCAAGTTTTAGCAGCAAAGAAAACTATAAAACTTGTCAGAAATATTTTTGTGAGATTTATAAAAAGTGAAAAGTTTGACATACCCTCCAGAATTTTTGGCAAGGGCATAAAATATTTTTTGAAAGTAAGAATTGCTTTTTTTCTAAAAGTATAAATCCAGTAAAGGGAAAAGTATTTGAGGCAGGACAAGAATCTTTCTTCCTTTCTTTTTCTTTTAAGGTAAATGTCAATTTTCCAAATATCTATATTGTTGGTAATATTACCTGTAGAAAAATCATCTTATTTTTGTTTAATGTGATTTTACTGAATGCCCAAATAAACTCCATGAAATACTATATTATATAAAATACCACAAATTTTAGGTTTTTAACAACCTAATTGCCAAGCATGTGGAAACCTTTTAATGAGCTAGAGCATTTTATCAAATAATTGTCCTTAAGTATAAATCAGCAATAAATTATATTTTTCATTTATTCTTCTCTTGTTTTGCCAACCAAATTCTCAGTCTTTCCTGGGGCAGTATACTGTCTGAATTAATTTATGGTTTTTAGCCAATGAGCATTTTATTACATTGTGTTTTTTAGGCTTTTGTTTTTTCTTATGAATTTTTCAGTCATGTTTGGGAATTTAAATCATCCCTATTCTACCAATATTTAGTAGAATTTGATTCTGAGAAATTGACTGATAAATAAATATGTTGTCAAGTCTGTATTATCATTTGCTCGTCATTTTTGAAGAAATCTTTTTCTTTTAATTTTTTCTGGTCTCAGGAGACAGACCTTTCTTTACTGTCTCGGTGGGCTGAAGTGTTAAATGAGTAAAGCACAGGTGTTATTTATCAAACATTTTACCCATGATTCACGGAATACACCTTGCAATCAAATTCAGAGCCTACAGCTTTCTTTGAAAAGTATTCCATCCAAACATCATGACTTTCAAATAATGGGTTTGGTTTTCCTCATCCTATGGTGTCTGTTTGTCTTACAGTGCAATAACATGTCTGAGTCAGAATATGCTGTGAAAGGCTCAGTATTGCTCCAATCTTAGGCTACTTCTCTCTGCTACTTTATTTGCTTTTAATATTTTGTTTTACATTGAACTATACTTTTCCTTATTTATGTGGCATTTTGATATGTTGTCTTTCAGTGAAAGAACATGTCTGTCCTGGGAAGATACCTGAGCCATCCTAAAAGAACGACTGCAATCAGAGTAGCTGGTAAGAACACTCTCCCACTACCCTATGCCCCAAAACTACAAGTGGGAGCCTGGGGTGCTCAGGACCCATCACCCAAAACCTGTCCATCCGGAACACTGCTCCTCTTCTGCCCTTCACTTGGTCCTTTTGACCGGAGCAGACAGCTACCTGGTCTACTCCCATGAAGATACCATATCCTGAGCCATTCTAGACAAAACACTGCACTGCACTCTGAGCAATGGACACTTAGCTGGTCTGCTCCCGTGAGGACACCATATCCTGAGCCATCCTGGAGGCAAATACACTCAAAGGGAGTAGATGGCAGGAAATAATCAAATTCAGGGCTGAAATCAATCAAGTAGAAACAAAAAGAACTATATGAAGAATCAATAAAACCAGGAGCTGCTTCTTTGAGAAAATCAACAAGATAAACCCTTAGCCACACTAGCCAGAGGGTACAGAGACAGTATCCAAATTAATAAAATTAGAACTGAAAAGGGAGATATGACAACAGAAACTGAGGAAATTAAAAAAAAAATCATCAGATCCTACTACAAAGGCCTATACTCAACAAAACTGGAAAATCTGAATGAAATGGACAACTTTCTAGACAGATCCCAGGTACCAAAGTTAAATCAGGAGTGGATAAAGCATTTAAATAGTCTTATAAACCCTAAAGAAATAATAGCAGTCATTAAAAGTCTCCCCACAAAAAAAAAAAAAATAGCCCAGGAAAAGATGGTTTTCGTTCAGAATTCTATCAGACCTTCAAGGAACACCTAATACCAATTAATTCTCTTTAAACTATTCCACAAAATAAAAACAGAAGGAACACTACCCAATTTGTTCTAAGAAGCTACAATCATGCTCATACCTAAACCTCACAAAGACCCAACAAAAAAATAAAACTTCAGACCAATCTCCCTTATGAATATTGATGCAAAAATGCTCAATAAAATTCTGGCAAACAGAATCTAAGAACACATCAAAACAATCATCCATCATGAATAAGTAGGCGTTATCTTAGGAATGCAGGGATGGTTCAATATTTGGAAATCTATCAATGTAATCCACTATATAAAAAAATTAAAGAAAAAAAAAACACATGATCATCTCACTAGATGCTGAGAAAGCATTTGACAAAATTCAACATCCCTTCATGGTAAAAGTCTTGGAAAGATCAGGAATTCAAGGAAGATACCTAAATATAGTAAAAGCAATATACAGTAATTTAGTAGCCAACATCAAACTAAATGGAGAGAAACTTGAAGCATTTCCACTAAAATCAGCCACTAGACAAGGCTGCCCACTGTCACCCTACCTATTCAATATAGTACTAGAAATCCTAGCCAGAGCAATTAGACAACAAAAGGAAGTCAGAGGGATACAAATAGGAAAGGAAAAAGTCAAAATTTCACTATTTGCAAATGATATGATGGCGTACTTAAGTGACCTCATAACTTCCACCAGAGAACTCCTAAACCTGATAAACAACTTCAGCAAAGTGGCTGGATATAAAATCAATTAAAACAAATCATTAACCTTCTTCTACTCGAAGGATAAACAGACTAAGAAAAAAATAGAGAAATGACACTATTCACAAATAATAGTCACAAATAATATAAAATACCTTGGTGTGAATCTAACCAAGCAAGTGAAAGATCTGTATGACAAGAACTTAAAGTCTCTGAAGAAAGAAATTGAAGAAGATCTTAGAAGAGACCCATGTCTCCAACTGTATATGTAGGGGAGGATGACAGTGTCAGGCATAGGTGGGTGCGGAAGTCCATTGTCCAGTGAAGGCTGGACACCCCAGTGTGTGGAAAATCGTGGGTGGGGAGGTGAGAGTGGGAGGATGGGGGGTATATCTTCATAGAAGCAGGAGGGGGAATGAGATAGGGGGTTCCTGATGGGGGAAAGGGGATTACATCTGAAATGTAAATAAAATATCCAATAAAAAATATTTAAACAAAAGAAGGGTAACAAGGCTCTCAAATTTCAAGACCTATCCTTGGTGATCATTTGAGAAAGGCTTCATTACTTATGGGTTCCAGAACATTACAAAACACAGAACTAAGTGTGGACCAAGTAGATCTCCAAAAACATGTGGCTATGGTGGGGGATGCATCATACTAAAACCCGAGCAATAATCCTGTATGTTGGTGCAAAACAAAGTTGAACTCCCCACCCCCAACACACACCAATACGTGCTACTTTCTGTCTATCACCCATTCTTTTGACCTGCAGATTCTAGTGGTCACCATTCAATTTCTTTTCTTCTATGTGACTGATGTACAGTTTTAGACTATAAGAAGATGAGTGAGCGCATATGTGTTCTGTGTCTGGCTTCTTTCATTTAACATAAATCATAAGAAATAAAAATTTAATATATATATATATATATATATATATATATATCACCACTTTGGTGTTTAGAAATGGCTCAATATATTTAATAGTGCTAACTGTTCTAGCGAAGGACTATGGTTCTGTTTCCAACATGTACATTTTTCCTTACAACCATCTGTAACTCCAGGTCCCAGAAACTAAGGTCTACTTCTGGCCTGTGAGAGTATTGTACTCACATGGTTCACAGATATGACACATTCTGATGAAGAATGCCTACACATAAAATAAAATGATAAAGAATTTATAAAAAAAAATACCTCATTCAAATATGTTGATGACATACATTATTAAGTAATCTTTTTATATACCCTTTTCTTTCTAGTTTGTGGGTTTTCTCTGTATCTATGGATTCTTTGTATGTGTAGATTAGGTTTACACATTGTGTAGTCTATCAGAAATTCTTACAATAGGTCAGTTAGGAAAGTGTCTAGTAGGCTCCAGGGAATAGCATGAGAAGTGCAAACATGTAGTGAGTTTTGAGACCTGACCCCAGGTGAACCTCCATCCTTCCATGCATAGTAACTGGGGGAATGTCCTTTTGTATCATCTTGTCTCGGTGGCCAAAGTCTGTCACGTTTATTAAAGATGTCATTGATGGTATGGTGCCAAATACCAGTTATGTATCAAAGAAGGAAGTTTCCTCTTGGATGCTCCCACAACTGATCTGTACTCCCATGGAGGGTTTTCAGCAAGAATTAACAATACATCACTGAGAAACAAACCACAGGTACTATGTTCCCATTGCAGCTTCTTTTCTCTGTCCTTCAAGTTTACAACTTACAAAGTCAAGGATATAATTGGTGCTAGTGATACTGTTAATATTGTATAATAGAAATGAATGCTCCACTTTAATGATCATTCTTTCATTATTCAAAGTGATGTTCTTGAAATTATTTCATAAAGCATTTTCCTCATTCAGTTAAGTTCCACTCAGCACCATGTAAAAATGATCGGCGCCCTACTTCCTGCCAAATATTTTTGTCTCACTGAGCCTGTCCCCAGCCGTGCTGCACAATAACACTTCCTTTATAATTAAATATTCTTCAAGAAACATCAGTTAAGAGCATTAATATTTAATCACTTCGTGTCCTATATTTTGTGTCTTACAAAAGCACCGCATAAGTCCAAGAGGTTATTTCTCATTTACTGCAATCTCAGCGGAAGTGCAAAGCTCTCTGTTTTGTTTTGTTGTTATTGTTGTTGTTGTTGTTGTTGTTGTTGTTGTTTTGGTTTTATTTTCTTTCAGCTCAACTAGCCTGGTTTCATTTGCTACAACCTCCTGGTTCTTTCAGTATTGTTGTCTATGTTAAAGACTAAGTTATGGTCTTCATTTCACAGATAAACTTTTTAGTAAGTTACAAGAAGCTATTTTGTTACTCCCTTTCTCAACAAACTTACCAGTTAATAACTTAACAACCAAACAACAACTCCTTGTCCTCCTCAAACTCCTGTTCTAATTTTCTTCCTTTACTGATAAAATCATGACTTATCCAGTTGGGACACTGGATGGTCCTGCCTAAAGGCACAGCTTACTCTCTTAGGAATGACTTACATTCCTAAAGCACCTGAAGAGAGTGTTCCTCTTTAGAAGGAGGGGAGACTAGTTTCCCTCTTCCCGCAATAGTATCACATTGTAGTGTTAAAGGAAGATGTTCAGAAGTGCTGAAATTATAATTGATGAAATACAACATGTAGGTCTGTGCTTATCTGCACACTTGGTATTTGTGGCCTGAGGGGTACACTCAAGTAATTGCATCTAATATCTGCAAGGGAGAGAAAGATGGCTCCAGCATCTAAGAGGCTCATTTTTTATTATTACTATAGGTAATTATATTAGATTATAATGTCATAAAGTCTATAATTCCATCAATTTACCCTTCTCAGGGGAAGGTAAAAGAAAGGGAAATACATTTACAATTAAACCTTATAGTTAAAAAGCAAAGGTTGTTTCCAATATTGACCAGAAGTACCTCATGTTCAGTTTTTATAGTTTGGCATGATTTTCTTTTAATTTTAATGAAACTTCATTTCTTCTACAAGAGAGAAGAGTTTTAAATGTGTTTTCTACTAGTACATTCTGCTTACAGTGAAAATAAAATTAATAGCAATAGGAATGTGGGTTTGTATTCAATTTGTTGGCTCTCCATTACTGTGTGGGAGGCAAATTAAAATCTCTGAATTTCTTCAGAGAATATTCCCATATTGTTACCTTTTTATGTGCTGTGACCAAATACCTTAAAAGAATGGAAAAACTAGTCTTCCCAGGAAAAGAACATTTTAGTCATTGTTACTGTACCAAATCATAAGCCCTGAAAATATACAAGTATCATTGTGTGGGATGAACAATTTGTATCTACAAATTTAGTAATATATATGCAGAAATACATAATGACAATTAAAATAAAAAGTAGCCATGAATTTGAGAGAGAGCAAGTGGTATCTTCACGGGTGGGGTTGGAGGAAAGAAAGGGAAGTGTAGAATGATATAATCCCTAAAAATAAGACACATAAAATTTTAAAAAGAAATGGAAGAGTTTATTTTGCATTTCAGGTTTAGAAAAGATATAATTTTCATGACTCAGAAGAGCCCTGGCAATAAGAGAGACTGGTTAAATGTCTTTGTAGTCAGAGGCTTAAAGCCAGATAGGGACTACGACCATTTTATACAATTTCTAGTCCTATCCACATTGATATACTTCTTCCATCAAGGTATCTCTAAAGTTTCCACAGCCTTTCTAAGCAAAGCCTCAAGCTGTGAACCAAGCACTTAAACAAGAATCTATGGAGGAGATTACTTATTCATATCATAGCACTGCTTTTTAATATATATGTATCACTATATATTTACACATTTGTAGTGGTACTAATGAGCTTCTGCTTAGTTTATTTATTTTTTAAATAATATATAGGGACAGATTGTAGGGTTGTGGGTCCTGTATCTGCTACGCCACAGGGCTCTGCTGCCTGGGGAGGTAGGACATGTTGAGTTTGGACTGTGCTTATTTCATGCTGTTGCCCAGCAGGTGTTGAAACATAGGGAAGCCCCAGGACACCGCTTGGGTGTGGGAAAGCACATTCTGAGGTGAGAAACTGTCTGGTGGAGTTCTGAGGCTCTCTGACACCCAGGAACTGCTGGAAGTCAAGGAAGAGCTTGAGTGACAGCAGGTCACATCTCTTTTCCTAATGTCTTGGTTTGAGATGTTAGGGTCATCTCACTTACATGTAGAGGTGCTTGGGTGTTACCCTTATGTGACTAATGGCCACAAATCTATTGTGGGAGGCGCCAAGAGCAGGCGAAGGTCCTATCATCCCTTCAGGGTCTCTGAAGATTCAAAGCCTTTAGCTCAACTGAGGACCAGGCTACTTCTCAGAATTCACTGACCCAGAACAGATGATTATCAATAAATTTTATGAAAATGTAAATAGAAATTCCAGTTGCAAAAAGCACATATACTTGCAATTTCTTTTTCCCTTCATGCTAATACTCTGTAGGAATGTAAACAAATACAATTTGAGAAAATCAACAAATCTTACATTTAAGCCACTAAAATTAGAGTGTGGTTATGTTTATCAAATCAACCTCAAATAAGAGAATTAAGACCATTTACTTTCAGGCTAGCAAGATGTCCCAGCAGATACCATGTCCGCTAACACAACGACTTGAGATCAATTCTTGCAACCCATGGTGGGACAAGTGAAGGTTGCTTTCTGACCTCCAGACACATGAGGTGACATATGTGTACCTGCACTCTTATATCATATGCACACATACATGAATACATACATACATCACATAGATTGACTACAGGAGATCCTTTTATTGAGACTTAGGTGGTTTGTGTATTAGCTGTTTTCTGTCCACAACCTCCTCCTTTAAAACCACTACCACTTCACTCCTATGTTGAGCTACTCTGTTTCTGCTTACAGGATATTTTGATTACTGTACATAGAGAACATAATTGTTAGCAAAATATAAAAATGTAAATAGATTTTAGATGTGTCTTGTAGAAATGCCATTGGGTTTACCTCTAAAAGCCTCCATAGATAAGGATGACAAGAATAAAAAGTTCCTTCCAGTTTTAAGGCAAGTTGCTTGGGAGAGAGGTCTTCTGGTTTGTGCTCTAGTACCTGAGGCAAAGTCAGCTGGGTGGCCTTGAACTGCCCCATTGTAAAGCTGAAATGAATTGGCCTCTACTGACTTGGCTTGGAGCCCTCTACCTTGAAGGGCACTTGTTTAAGGCTGCCAAGGGTGTGCTGGAGGAGCTAGACTTCTTTTAGAGAAGCTGAACTTTTGAGAGCTCTCTTTTGGCTTTGAAGAGCCTTCATGGAATGAGCTCTCAGTAAGAGAAGGGGGGTTTTCTCTGTGGGCTTATAGGAACAACATAGAAGCAGCTGGCAGAAGACAGGTGAAACACCATTCTAGGAGAGAGAACTAAGGTGCCTATTAGGATTTAGAGGAGCTCATGAAGAAGGTAAAATAACTCACTTGGTAGCACGACACAGATAGAAAGACTTCTAAAAAGCTAGTTGTAGAATCAGGCTTGTAAATAGATATTTTGTGTATAGTTAACAAAAATAAAGATACTTTGCTAAGGTACCAGGTTTTTATCTCAGTTCTGAACATTTATGTCTTTAAACAGATCAATTCTGATACATACATACACACACACACACATACACACACACATATATATATAGATATATAGATATAGATATATAGATATAGATATAGATATAGATATAGATATAGATATAGATGATATAGATATAGATGATATAGATATAGATATATAGATATATATCAATTTTCTAACTTTTCCTCCAGTAAATTCTCCTTTTTTTTTTTTTTTTTTTTTTTTTTGCTTAGTTTGCTATATAATTTCATGACTTCAGCTTGGCCTTAAAGCATCATGGAAAGCCTTAATGAATTTTTTTAAAGGCCCATCAAATAAAAAAACCAAAACAGTAAAATAAAATAAAATAAAATAAAATAAAATTTATTTATTCTTAAATAAGTAAACACTTATTTAAGAATAAATAAAATAATTTTAAGTCTAATAAAAATACAAAACAAGAAAAAACTCAGTCACTGTGATTATCGTTGTTTTAGAAAAATAAAGATACTCAGAAATTAAAAAGAAAAGGAAAGAAAAAAAAGAAAAAAGAAGCTCATAGAAGCCTCACAATTTATTTCCTGTCTTAGTAAGAAATGGGATCAAAACGAGGAGTTCATGCTGTACACCACTCATCCCAGCACATGGGAGGTGGAGCCAGGAGGGTCAGGAATTCAGAATAACCCTTGGGCTGCATAATGAATTCAAAGTCACCCATGGTTTTCTAAGATGCTGTTCAATAAAGGCAACTTTAACATGAGTTTTTTTCCTGCTTTATTTCCAGGGAGGAGGTGGCACAGATCCTAAACCTCCTTTCTTATTCATTTTCAGATTTATTTTGAGTAAAACTTTGGAACTTTAAGATAATAAAGAGTATTTTATTAGAAAATTGTCAATGAAAGTTATCTAAATTATAAATGGCAGGGAATATTTCGATATGAGAAAATATTGACAGGTGAGTAATGAAAGATTCTCATAGTAAGAGAGATACAATAGACACACAACTGAAGTAGAGGAGTGAAGGTTGGGCATGATGGAGTACAATTATACTCTCAGAATGAGGTAGAAGTAGAGGATTGCCATGAGGCTAAGGCTTCTCTATGCTACTGCTTAGAGACTGTCTCAAAACAGAGGCAAAAACTAAACCAAAACAAAAAAGAGGCCTGAAAGATTTTGACAAATATTTGTGATTGGAGAAAAGACATGTAAATAGGAAAGAGACTTTCATAGAGATGTCACTCTCTGATCCCTAAGTAATGCGCTCCTGTCTTCACAGAGATGGCACTCTGTAACTCCTATGTAATGCTCATGTCTTCATAAAGATGTCACTCTATGACCTCTGTCTCAGAATGGTCCTGTCGACCTTGTTTCAGTTACTAACCTCATAATCACATTTCACAGAAGTTGCTATTTCCAGTATCCTGATGTATAATACTATGACAGGATTTTGGTATATTATACTTCACATTCTTTTTTTTTTTATTATTTATTTATTTATTTATTTATTTTTGGTTTTTCGAGACAGGGTTTCTCTGTGTAGTCCTGGCTGTCCTGGAACTCTGTAGACCAGGCTGGCCTTGAACTCAGAAATTTGCCTGCCTCTGCCTCCCAAGTGCTGGGATTAAAGGCCTGCGCCACCACCGCCCAGCTATACTTCACATTCTTTACAGAGGTTTTATTTTATTTTTTTTAACATAGTCCCCCATATACATCATAAATAGTATGGAAATATAACAAATAATCACACATTTAAAAATGGTGAATGGATATTGGCTCGATGATCATGAAACTGGGAAAATAAACCTGCACTTGGCTGTCAGTAAATCAATAAAAATATCACTCAACAAATTTTTAAAAAGAGTAGTTTTAGGTTATAATCTCTGACCTTAACTTGATATATTTAGAAGTAGTAATAATTAATTAGGATGTCTATAATTTAAATATTAAAAAACTGAGAAATTAAATCCATACAAGTGTACAGTGAAAAGAAATTGCTTAAAGAATGTGTCATAAAAGCAGGCAAGGCCACTATGGTAAGAAAAAACAGTAGACATGTACAAGGGGCAAAAAGCAAGGGAAAGGACCTGGCAGAAAGATTACCAAGACAATATCCATATAAAATTGCCATAGTGGATCAATCTCATTACTTTGTATGCTTATTTTGGAACCTGAAAATTAAAATAAAACTCATGACAGACTTATATATCATCTACATTGATGATACATACATTGATGGATAATATAAATATGTATATAGATGATGATAAATATGCATAATAAAGATATTAGGCTTTAGGATTCTTATAAAATATTTATACTCCTTTTAAAGTATATTTATATTTGAAATAAAAAAGTTTTACTTAATACTGCAAACAAAGTGGAAGGCTGTATAAAGACTGTTAGAGAAATCATGAATTATTAACACCCAGCATGAAAAGCATATGTGAAGAAACTTACTAGTTTAAAGATTGATAAAACAGTTTAATCTGTGGTGATGGCCAATAGAGACAGGAAATCCCATAGACCCACATGAATAAAGATGAGAATCTTTACTGCGTAGAAGCGCTACAGAGTGTTTCCTTTTTAATTTTAGTAAGTTATTTTTTTAATTAATTCTTAACACAACAGACTCACAGTAAGGTCCAATCTGGTCTCCCCTTTACTAGTGTCAACTCATAGTTTCCAGCCTCAGTACTGAGAATCAGACTGAGACAAAGCTTTTCTGAATCCTTGATATAGAGAAGGAATGGAAATCTTTGTCTAAAATCCAGAATATGCTTGGAAAAAACAGTCCATTGGAATGAGATGATTCTTGTGACTCTTTAGTTTATCCCACCTCTGTCTCCTGACATAAAGTATATCTGTCATACCCTTGTATGTTGAGTTCTTGATCATCACATTGAAAACTATGACCAAGTTTTCACTTGAAAACATTAAAAACTAGTTAGATCATGAAAATGCTCTCTTTACTAGTGAACTAACCTACTGATTGGTAAACACACTAAATGAATACATATATCTTCACTTTTTTTGGATAAATAAAAAATTTTGAGCTACATGAACTATATAATATATACATATTTAAATTTACTTCATATGGACACAACCTTCTGAACAATTACAATGGGTCGAATAAAAATATGTTAAAATGAAATACAACAGTAAGTTTACTGTACTGTTTTTTTTTTCTTTCTTTCTATTTTTGATGTCAACTTGATACTAGTTAGAGTTATCCTAGAAGCAGAACTGGAATTGAGAAAATGCTTTCATTAGCTTTCCTATAGGCAAGTGTATTGGAATGGCCCAGCCCATTGTGGTATATGTCATCCCTTGACTGGTGGTTTTGGGATGGATGTCTAAGAATGCTGATTGAGAATCAGGCAAAAGACCCACAACCAAACACTGAATTGAGCTTAACAAGTCTTATGGAAGAGTTGGGGAAAGGATTGAGGACCCTGAGGTGGATAGGAACTACAAAGGAAGACCAACTAACCTAAACCCTTGAGGGCTCTCAGGAACCGAACCCCCCAACCAAAAAACATACATGGGCTGGACCTAGGCTCCCTGAACATATGTATCAGATGTGCAGCTCTATCTTTTATATGAGTTGAAGTGAAAGTTTCTTGGTGTGTCATGTGATGCAGACTCACATGGTGTTTTTCTAAGACAAGACCTATGGGAGGATATATGATGTTTAAAGATAATATAAGTAAGACTCACAGTGACCAGGGACAGTATGCTTGCATAGCTAGTTTTGCAGTGTTTTGTTGGTCTTCCATTCTTCCATCTTTGTCTTGTTCTTCACTTCTTGAGAGAGGCATCCTGACTGGACCTGCTTGCTCCTGCCTACTCATGCCAACTTAGCAAAGGATTGGTGGTTTCTGCTAGATCATGTCACTACTGCTGATTCGTGTTTGGTATCCTTTTTTTTTTTGTTTTGTTTTGTTGTTTTGTTTTGTTTTGTTTCGAGACAGGGTTTCTCTGTGTAGCCCTGGCTGTCCTGGAACTCACTCTGTAGACCAGGCTGGCCTCGAACTCCGAAATCCGCCTGCCTCTGCCAAGTGCTGGGATTAAAGGCATGCGCCACCACTGCCCGGCTCGTGTTTGGTATCCTAACACTACTGAACTGCACTGCTGGTATCCTGACGAACAGAGATTGGAATCGCCTTTAGGAACTACTTCTAAACAAATTCACATCCCTTTTTCCTATTTATCATCATTGCTCCTCTACTTTGGATAGAGGGCTAGAAGTGGGGGACCAAAGTCTTGAGAACACTTATTAAAAGTAGTTTTTTTTTTTTTTTTTTTTTTTTTTTTTAGAAAAATGCTAAGCCTACAGTGGGTTCTGAGTACCAGGGCAGAGGCTGTCTCTAATACTTTTTGCCTGTCTGTGCAATCCAGTCCCCTAATTTTTCTTATCTGGCCTCAGTGAGAGAATCGCTTAGTTGTACAGAGAGTTAATGTACCAGGGTGGGGGGATACCTAGGAGGGGCATCTACTATCTCAGAGGAGAAGCAGAAGGAGAGAGGGAGAATAGAAGGAAGGACTGGAGGGAGTTGGTGGTGCAAACTGGGAGTGTAAAATAAATAAGTTAATAAAAACAAAACAAAAAAGAATGCTGGATGATCTGGTAACCTTAGGAGATGCTATTTGCATTATATTGTTTTGTAAATGTGACCACACAAAGGTGTCTTTGGGCTTTCTCTTTATACCATTTGCATTTTCTTTTCACTTTCATTTTTTTTTAATTGAATATTTTATTTACTTACATTTCAGATGTCATCCTGCTTCCCCATTCTCCCCACCACCAGGCCATAGAAACCCCCTATCCCATTCCTCTCCTCATTTTTGCTTTTATATCATTTTAATTACATTCAAGTATTAAGATCAGTTCTAGGTTGAGGAACTAGCAATACAATAGATGTAAATAGTCAAGGAACAAGCAAAACAATAAACACAAATAGTCAAAGAACAAGCAAAACAATAAACACAAATAGTCAAAGAACAAGCAAAGCAATAAACAAAGTCCTGTGATCACTCCCATGATCACTGTTTCTAAGGGCTTATCAGGATGGCCAAAATGTCTGAGCCTATTTCCCTGTCCTAGCCCAAAGTCATTTTCATGGCTGAAGCTGCTTCTGGGCCATTTAGCTAAGATCAAGTGGAGTATCTGTTTGTATCTTTTTCTTTAATCTAACAGATAAACTTAGCACATTGAAGATCATTAAGATTTTTCTTATACTGATTTCTCTGGGTACTTTGCAGCTCCTGTTCTTGCATTGAATTTTGAGTTGACTGTTCTTATGCAGTAGGGTTATAGTTTAAGTTTTGGAAGAAGGGTACTGATTTTTCTCAATAAATTTGGTAAAAAAAAATTGATTATCCATTGAATTAATTCTTCAGATTTTTGGAAAATATCTCGACTTTGTATTTATGGATCTCATTTGGAATCTGTATTATATTGTCCTCAATGAGAGAATCGCTTAGTCATACAGAAAGTTAATGTACCAGGATGAGGGATACCTAGGAGGGGCATCTACTATCAATTTATTTTATCAATTAAAGATTACTTTTGTTTGTGTAAGGATTGGAGTGAGTTACAAAATTAGATTACCACATATAAATAAACTCTTTTATGATTATTTTAAATTTGTTCTTTTAAATATTTAAATCCACTTCTCAATTCTGGGGTATTAATTATAGCTGCCATAAGCTTACATAATATACAACCACCTCTCAAAATTTTCAGATGTTCTCCTGCTCTCTTTAATATTTTGTATTATTGGATTATAAGCACTATAACTGGAACCACTGAGTACATTTCAATTTGTCTTTCATTCTTCCCCACCCACACATATTCCATGTTAAGTGTTAGGTCTGATATGTCTCTTATCTTGAGCATTCTACCTACCATTGTGCTATACACATAATTCCTCATTTAAAGTCATCTAAGCAATTGTACCCAACTATGATGAAGTCTATGAATTGTGAGCTCATTTTGAATATTTATTCCTTGGACTTTCATATTATACAGTTACTAAATAATTAAAAAATATACCTTCTAAATTTTGAGGTCAAGTCGCTAAGATTACTTAATGCTTTTAAGAAAAAAAAACATATATACAAAGGAAGCTTACTAGTTAAAAGAGAATTACCATTTACATTTATATTTATATTATTTATATTTATATATTAAATATGTTTAAGGCATTAGGCTCAAGTACTCAGGCAGTATGAATGAGAGTTATTGATAAGGTATGTCAACAAATAAATAACAAAAGCAGATAATTTTAAAGGCTGAGTTTTAATGTTTAACATAATGTATTAGTTTTGTATTTCTATTACACTCATAAGCAAAAAACAATAACAGTGGTGTATTTCATATTATTTTAATATATTCAGTGTATAAAAATTGTAGATGATACAATTAAAAATATGACATTAAAACGTTTTCATAAAATAAATCAAATAACTATATTTCCATGTATCTTCAGTAGATGATAGTGGGTTTTGTCTCATATATGTGTCTGCACTAATTTTTATTAAACTTTTTACTTAAATTTAGAGTTCACTAGATATTTGATTGAAAACCACTATAAGCCTATAAAATTATAATAGCATAAGTGAAAAACTAGAAAAACACAATAGATGTGGATAACCAATAGGTATATTAATGCACTGATGTTCTTTACAAAGCTTGAGGTACTTTGTGATTAAAAATATAGCCAAAGGTAATTGGGTTTCCTCCTTTCCGCCTATTTTGTTTTGTTTTGTTTTACATAAATAGATCATTTGGGTACTTCCTTTGTTGTCAGTTATACCTTCCAGATATTTACAGTGAGCTTGAATTCCTGTGGGTACTGGTTAATACACCCACTAAGTATCCCTCCTTGGTAAAAGAACAAATCTATCTTAATTTACTTGTACTTTGCATATATTTATTTACAGAGCTGTAAATTGCCAATGCCTAAGATGAATAATGCATCACATGAAAAAATTATAACAGCTGTGACTCATTGAATATATATCAGAAGTTCTCTGAAGGCACTCTTCACTGTGTGAATTATACAAATTAATAAGAAGTCTGATATAATTCAAACCATTCTTTTGTTAACACTAAGCTCAGAGAGATGAAGCAACTGCCCAGAAGGTATAGGACTAGCTGCAAACAATGTCTCTCTCTTCAAAGCTCTGCTCCCTCAGCCTGCTGTGCTCATGGTCTAGGCTTCCAGAACTGAAATTTACATCTTACTAGAAGCTACATCCTTGTTGAGAGAGTTGGAATCTGGGTGTGTTCAACTTGAAAAATGCTGTTTTCTTTAATGATAATAGACTTGCTAAGATTAATTGGCACAAATACAAATGCCAGTCATATTAAAACTAAGGGTGGTTAGGACTGTGAAGAAAAATGATGCATTTTTGCCTTGATTCTCCTGCTTTTTTATATTCTAATAGATTACACCAATTTTGCTTACTTGGCTTATTCAGTGTGTGTGTGTGTGTGTGTGTGTGTGTGTGTGTGTGTGTGTGTGTGTACATGCTCACACATATGCATGTGATCATTTGGATCATCCCATTCCCTCTTTCAGATTCTCATTTCTACTTCTTTGGAATAAGTCCATAATTAAAATTAACTATCTTGAAATTAAATCACCCTTAGTTTCTTAGAGTCTAAAGAAACTGCACATATATTCTAATATATTCTATGTATTAAAAGCTTGCTTACAAAGGTGATTTTATTTACATTTTCACAAATAGGGATGATGGAAGTATCTTAGAGCAGTTCAAAAAAGAGTATTTTTTCCCACTCTTGTTAGCTTTAGATAATTAATAAGCATTTCTCCCATCTTCTGTCTCTTGGTGTCCATCTTAGCCCCTTAGGCCCTGTCTCAAGGCTCCCAAGCACAGCACTAAATATTAGTATCTGTTCTCCGCATCCATATTAAAAACACTTACCCGGAGTTTTCCAAAAAAAATTGTCTTTCCCATCAAACACGTTGGGCTTTTATTCCTAAAAAATAACCCCATTATAAGATTATATGTCAGAGTAGCTATTTTAATATCACCAGAACATCCAGTAACTTCCCTACAGTTTCCTAGAACTTTCCAGGAATTTTCATTTCATAAAAGTTTTATATAAATAGTACCTTTTTAAAGAAAATAACCATTCAAATTGTAAGTATCACCACCATTATTTTTAGATATTTTCATTAAGCCGTATAAAATTATTAAAAGTAATCACAATTGCTAACTTTAAACAGGAACTTGATCTTAGCTCTCACCTCATTTTATCTTATTGCATCTCATCTTATCTTATTATCTGTTTTTCATATAGGTTGAATTCCTGAGGCTTGCATGATATATATTTGAAGATATTTTTCATTGGCCTATTTGATGTACCTGTATAAAATATAGAAAAGTGATAGATTCTTATACTTATTTGAAACATTTCTGTAAAAAATTCACTTTAGTTTTAATTATGTCTAAGTTGTGTTCCTATATGTAGATACAAGGTATTATAAACTATTTGATTATGGGTGCTTAGAACTGAACTTGTGAGCCTCTCCACGACTAGTATATGCTTTTAGTTGCTGAGCTGTCTCTCCAGCTCTAGAACCTTTCTTAGTGAAGGTGAGATTCATTGAACTGTATAAAGCAGGACTAGAATAATTAGAAAGTGTTAATACCAAGAGTGACAATGTTTGGTTTAAAATAAAACTGTTTATTGGATGATAGAAGAAATCAATATCTTTTGACCTGTGTCCATGTTGATTCAACTATCCCACTCTGCAGTTGTAGTACATATGCCTACCCTGTAATGAAATTTTGCTGATAGGTATAAAACCAGCAACATTTGTAATTTATTAAATAGCTTTATCCTAACTAAAATGTCTCACATGCTTATTATACCAATTAAAAATTTGCTCAGGGTGTACATTTCCACCTCTCGAAGACACTCTATATCATTCAGATTGCTTAGATTTTCCCCAGGTCAAGGACAAATGTCTCAGAAGTTAAATGTTCACAGTTCTACCTATTGAATAAGAAAGGGTTTTCAAAAAGCACAGCATCAATAGAAAAAGGGACACATTAGTGTTCATTTCAAGGGAGTCTTCTCCTTATGGTAGCACTTAAACTATTGAATTGCAAATGAAATTCTAAGCAAGATGTGATGCCTCCATTTTCATTTAACAAGATTCCTTTAATACTCATGAGAATCATACAAAATCGGATGCTATCTGAACAGCAAGGATTTGTAATAATGGCCCAGGTATTATGAGGATTAGAAGAATCTGAATGAACAATCCCTTAGCTCATAAAGAAAATGATGAAGGATAAAAGGTAGCTTTAACTGTTCTGGGATGTGGGATGTTCACTGTGTGTATAGCTGTATCAGATTAAAAGTCACCTGCTTGATTAGTTGGCTAAATAAAATATACTTTAACTTATGACTACCAAAATACTTTTTTTTAATCACTAACATACTATATGTGATCACAGTTGAGTAAAAATTTAAATAGTCAGGACTACTGCTGATGCCAAGAAGTGCTTGCTGAGAGGAGCTTGGTATAAATGTCCCCTGAGAGGATCTGACAGAGCCTGACCAATATAGGTGTGGATGCTTGCAGCCAAACATTGGACTGAGCATGAGGGCTCCAATGAAGGAGTTAGGGGAAGGACTGGAGGAGCTAAAGGGATTTGCAACCCCATAGGAAGAACAACAGTATCAATCAACCAGACCCCTGCCCTAGAGCTCCCAAGGACTAAACCAATCAAAGACTACACATGGAGGGACCCATGGTTCCAGCTGCCTAGATAGCAGAGGATGGCCTTATCTGGCATCAGTGGGAGGGCAGGCCCTTGGTCCTGTAAAGGCTCGATGCCCCAGTGTAGGGGAATGCTAGGGTGATGAGGTGAGAGTGGGAGGGTGGGTGGGTGGGGAGCACCCTCATAGCAGCAGGAAGGGTGGATGGGATAAGTAGTTTGCGGAGGTGAAACAAGGTTGGGGGATAACATTTGAAATGTAAACAAATAAAATAAGCAATAAATAAATAAATAAATAAATAAATAAATAAATAAATAAATAAGTCAGGATTTCTACTTAAAACTCAAATGTAACATGGAGCTATTCTTAGCTGATACTTGTTGGGGTCAGAAGATTTATTCTTGTGATAGGATATGGCAACTGGTAGGTTTCTCACGCTATGTTCATACATTTATACATTTGTTCACATATTCCGTGTGTGTGTGTGTGTGTGTGTGTGTGTGTGTGTGTGTGTGTGAGTGTGTGTGTGTGTGTGTGTGTGTGTGTGTGTACAGCCCATAGTATTGACGTTCAAGGCAATTCAAGAACCCTAGAATATAAGTTACAAGAACTTCATGGAAGTCCACTTCTTCGGTTCCTAACTTTATGATTCCTTCAAGGCCTTTGAAGTCAAATCTTATTCTCTCCAATTTTATTCAGCTAATTACATTTGCTTCATGAGTTCAGATTTCTTAGTGATCCTAATGCCATGATTTTAACTTTCATGGTATTTTTTTTTCTACTCCCTTCCACACGTTTGCTTTTCAGCCATGATTCAGTTTAATCTGCAATGCCATCTGGCACACACATTCATCATCTTAGTGTTCATGTGCTCCTCGTGGCCTTACTGCTCACAGACTGTTTTGCAATGTTTCTGACTCCTTATATCATAGTCCACATACATCTCTTCCTTTCTTTATGCTTCTAACTAGACAGAGAGTGAAAAAATTGTGCTTTCATCCTTCTATTTCCCCAAAATTTCCAGAGAATGTAATGCACATTCTATAGGAAGTGAACTGCCAGTATCTCTCAAGTGGTGGGAAGCTAATTGTATGTAATTATAGTTGCAGAACAGCCTTTTCAAAATCAACTTGTTTGTGAATGTTTTTTGTTTTTCTTCAAGGATCATATGTCTCAAAGTAATACCCACACAATAGTCTATTTTGGTTACTCACTGCTTCTTTTTAAATTGTTCAATTCCAAACTTTTACTAAACAGAGTCTTTGCAGCGTTTCTTGGTACAAGAGTGTTTTTCCTTCAGTGTGCTTTTCTACTTAATTTCATCATCTCTGAACAAAAATAAAATCTCTTCCTTCCTGGATGGAAGTGTAGCTTAGTGGAAGAACACTTGACTTTCATGGGCAATATGTGCAATTTCTACTGTGCTGGGACAATAAATATGATATCTTTTCATTACCTTAAGGAATAGTGTATGAGTCTCTACATTGTAGGATATGAGTCCTCTGGTACCTATTGTGTTCCATGTTCACTCAAGTTTCTTGAGGATAGATAATCAGTTCTTGCAACTCAATAGAAGATATATCCCTAAATCTCTAGCTATTTCTACATGTCTTAATAATATCTGCAGCTGACTTTATTTCAAAACTCTTTTAAAGTTACCTCAATTACCCACTTTAGAGATAAAAATGGAGTCATTTGTCAAAGTAAAGTTCAAGTTTGTCCACAGCCCATTACAACATAGTATTTACCTCTGGAATCAAAGGCATGGATAATTACTGTCCATAATTACAGCTTGAGGTTCCTTTAGCTCAGGATTTCTTTTCTTAAGTATACTGTATTCAATCATAAAATAAACTTGAACCAATCCAGAAGGATTTTGAAGACCTGGGATAAAAAGTCACAGGAATAAATATACTGTGAGGCTCTTTGCTTTTTCTTGAGTATAATCTTATAGGTTTGGATCCAAGCATCTTTTTCATCTTCCATAATCAATGAAAATAGATTCAACTTTGTTACCTTATAAGAGACATAAAATCTTGATGTTCAGTTTTCTTAATTGCTCTTTCTAAACATTGACTTAGCTGAGAAGTAATGTGCTTAGACATATTAGAAGTTTTCCTATTTCCTTGGCCATACAATTGCTGTATTTATCAAACTTGCCTCCATAACTGCTTGCATTAGTCCAACTAACATGGTTTTTGTTCTCATTCTTCCTTGCTACATCACAACTTTTATTTTAAGGTCTGTGGTTTATTGATCATTCATATGCAATATGAGCATTTTAATGATACATCTCAAATATTACACTTGGGATTCAGTGTGTTTACTTATAATTGATTTATTAAGCTCGGATTTATACCATTCCTATTAATATTTCTTCATTTTTTAATGTGTGCTCACTAAATAGCCCATAATAAACATTTATTTCTAATCATTGTGACATGAGAGAAGCATGTGTATAAATAGAAAAATGGCGGATTTTGTTATTAATCAATGTCTTCTTCCTTGTTTGAGAAAAAGCCTCTCTTTCACCTTCCATGTATTTCAGGCTAGCTAGCCCTTAAGATTCCAGGGATTCTCTCATTTCTACCTTCCAGCCAGCCAGAAGAATATTGGCATTACAGCTGTGTGCTCCTATGTCTAGCTTTACAAGGGGTTCTAAGATACAAATCAAGTCTTCATACTCTTATAGCAAATGTATTTCATACTGAGCCATTTCCCCAGCCATCTTGAACTGGCTTTCCTCTTTCCTTATCCTAATGAGTGCTAGTCTTCATTACCAAGTAAGGCATTATACTCTCTGTGGAAGACCATAGCCACGCAAGAATACTTTTAAATCAAATTATAAGAGTGATAGATTATGCTTAAGCCATTATTTAAAACAAAATGCTTTCTTTATTTACATTAATTTTTTTCTCCTGCTTTTTAAAAACTCTATTTGATACAGGAGAAACTGGAGACACAGTAAGATTAAATATGATTTTACAGTAACACTACTTCCTTCCTGAGTTGACAACTGGGGAAAATCTGGAGATAAGACTACTACTGACTTATAGAATCACCAAACATGCCATGGAATTCAGGACCCAATTCATTGCCAGCATTGCTGAACACAAAGAATGAAAATAAAATTAAAAGTTAAATTTCAGGAGAAAATTCTGTAAAATGTCCTTTTCATACAATTTTTTTGACCTTTGTAGTCATTTTTTAACCACAATCATAGATATTGAGCATATATTTGATAAATTCCCCAAACCCTAAAACTGAAAGTTTTTCTAATGGTTATTAAAGTTTTGATATTTCCTACTCATGAATTTCAAATTAGTTGATGTTTAAGCTAACCTCACTTACTTTTTAAAAATAAATGTACTCTTGGCAGTTAGTCTAAACACTGGACTTCTATTTAAACTTCCCTGTTTTCAAGGTAATATAATAAGATATTTAAAAAATCTAATGCTTTCTGAAATGTTTTTTAAGGCATGAAACTCAAACCTGCAAAGAAATGGTTCTTAATTTCTTTTCTAAATCATTCCAGTGTAGGTGATAAAGCTATGAACTAGTTTGCTCAGGTATTGGAAGCCAGAAAAAGGTGTTGAGTGGTATCACAGAATCCAAATTAAGGTTTGAAGAGGATAATAATTAACTATAAAACCACTTAGGAGAGAATCTTCCCGGCAATAACAAAGTGTTATACAGCAACAGTAGCACATTTGGGGCCAAGCTGCAGTCATTAGCATATATTAAAAAGAAGAGTACTCACCTGCTTTCTTTTTTAATATCAGTTCTGTATGTAAAACATAAAAACTAAAAAGAAGATAAGTGCAGAAAACTTGTACTCTTTCAAAGTTTCCTGTATTTGTCAGTCTGAAAATAATATGAAGGCTAATGAATCTGGGGATAGAGAAGAAGGAGATCTACCCCTGTCAGCATGGGTATGTTGGAAATAACCCCATTACTCAGCACTACCCCTAGAGCTAATGAGCTTGTCTGAGGACCTGCAGGCACAGAGTGGAACTGAACTGTTATAAGAAAATACCCCATTTGTTACATGTATTAGAGTATGAAGAGAGACTGGTGAACTGGTCCTAAGAAGCTCATCTTGTGGTCTGTCTTAGAAAAACCCAACTGTATGCCACTTCTTTTTATCTATTTCTTTATTTTATATATACAGTCTAATCAAAGCAACTTAAAACTTAAACATACTAATCCTCCACCTAAGGTTCTTTTTTTTTTTTTTTTTGAGTATTTGTTTTAGTGATATGTCAGTCTGAGTTTTAAACAAGCTGTGAAAGTTTAGTCACATCTTTCCTAATCTACAATCTCATAAAAATACATACTGCCCCCAGGGGTCAACTAATCTTAAAACAATCTAGACTTAGCACGGAGACCATGCATCCAAGAATACAAAGCTAGTAAATGCAGAAATGTGGCAATATTTTTCTAGGTGCACTAGGTTGTGAAAGATGCACATGTACTTCATCAACAGGAAGTAGCTTTGGCTTTCTACAGTCGCCTAGTTGATCCAATCTGTTGAATCCATCTCGTGCAGCAGTTGAGACACAGATTTGAAATCCAATTTGATTTACACTCTGTACTATGAATGCTAATTTCAAACTAAGAGAACTTTCTTTTTACTAGCAGATTAGGTTGTTGTTGTCCAATATTTCTACTTCGTTGAATAGAAACAAATCTAAATACGTCTATGTTTGACAAAATGATCAGAATCATCTCACCCCTTAGTCATAGTTAGGATTTTATTGTTATGATAAACATTATGACCAAAATCTTGTTGGAGAATAGAGTGTTTATTTCATCTTATAGTTTATATTCCAATAGGCAGAAATGACAGGATAGGGATTCAGGGCAGGAACTAATGAAGAGGTCATGGAGGAATGCTGTCACATGTCTTGCTCAGTCTACTTTATTTTACCACTAGGATCACCTGCTCTGGAGTGGAAGTATCCCACATCAATCATCAATCAAGAAACTCCCCTAGAGACTTGTCTTTGGGCTAGTGAGGCATTTTCTCGATTGACATTCTCTCTTCCCTGATGACCCAAGCTAGTTTTACTTTGTGGAAACACCAACTAGTCACTGTTCTCTACATAGTGAACTTTACTGTAATCTTAGATGTAACATTGTATTTTCAGCCTTTGAACTTTCACTATACTCCAAGTGTTAAATAATACACTGTAATTGCTAATCTGTATTGTGTGATACAGCTATCAATTACCTATCTTTTTTAGTCTCCTAAGAATTGGGAGATAGTGTCTTTTTAAAATTCCATGTTCTAGTACCTGTTACTCTCGTACATACCATTCAATTTGAATTAATATTCAAATGACTGGCTCAATAAGTGTATTAATTAGAACTTTAAAGATTTAGATTATTTCTGTTCCTGAAATTTAGCTCATTACATCAGTTAAACTTTTAAGAAAAAAATAATAATCAACAATGTGGAATTTCTAAACTTATGTATAATGTGTTTAGTTTTTAGCTGAAATTATTAAGTTAATTTTTAAAAACATACTAGTCAGCAATAAATCACATACACAAAACTATGACATGTTGTGTTCTAAAACAATTCCTAAATAACTAACATAGTAGCATTAAATTTTAGTTTTCTAAAAATTATTGTTATATGTAATAATTAATATTCAATGAAATAAATGGACATTTGATTAGAGTGAAATATAAATTATTAAATATGTAGATGTTAGACAAACAATGAGATAGTTAAGATCAGATTCTATTTTGTGAAAGGAAATATTGTTCACAGTGTCAAGCTACACAATAAAGCTCAGGTGTTTGTAGAAGTTTGCCATGAATATTGAAGAACAAATTATATAAGCCATATTCATTCCATCTTAGCCAATTAGCTGACTGGAAAATTTATCTCGGTAGGAAAACTAATATATATTTAATTTGATTATGTGTAGTGATGGAAATGTAATTTTAAATCAATCTTTCTACTGATTCATGTTTTTTAATCATTTGTATTTATTCATGGTATGTACTTATAGATAAGTAGCAATAAAATCACAATTTTCAAAATATGCAGTTACTATTGATGCTTCATAATTAAGCTAATAAGAATAAAGTTCTGTATGTAGAAAGCATTCACAAAAGTAGCACTTAACTAAACAGTTAATGGTCTTCATCAAGATGGATTGTGTTTGAATAGTTATTATTTTTTTTTCAGTCCTTCCACATTGGCACTTTGGACTATAATATTTTTTGCCTATTCTAAATTTATTCTTTTTTAAAAATTTTTTCTTTTCTTTTGTTTCTTTCTTTTTCTTTTTAATTTTGTGTTTATATGTTATGTGTGAGTTCAGGTACCTACAGAGACCAGAAGAGAGTGCCCCATCCTCTGAAACTGGAGTTACAGGTGATTCTGACCTGCCCAACAAGGGTGCTAGTATCTGAGCTTGGATCCTTTGCAAAAGCAGCAAACGTTCTCAGTTGGAGAACTATCTTTCCATTTCACAGAAATTTAACTTTTTTTTTAAACTTAAGAACTAGATTAAAATGTTTAAAACTTTACAAGAAGCTTCAATGTTTATCATTACAAAATCTTCCTGAAGATATCATAATTTTTGGCTATATCGTGGAGATGGTTTATAAGGGGGGAAGACCTGATAGCTTTGTGGTATAGTTTTCATTCTGGAGCAGTTACTTCCATGATCTCTAATGCAACCGGTGGTGATTGATTGTGTAACAAGAGCCATAAGATGTGAACCTAATAACATGCATACATTTTGGTATCCAATAATTGGAGGAATAGTTTTTTGAAAGGGTAAAGAAATTTTCAAGTCCCAGTAACACCTTACATAAGCCAGCATTATATATGTTCATGACTGATGCATTCTTAGTCTTCACAACAGGTTCTGTATGGGTTTTGCAGTCAAATGAGTATATGCTTTAAGTTTTGTGAGTTAAAGGTAAAAATCTGTGCAACAAGGAGACTATCTGGGGTTTGGGTCTTTTTCCTGTTCATACGTAGAGTCCTCTTCTGCTAATCTATCAGGCAAATACTTGAATACCATGTTTCTCCCACTTTTTTCTAGAGAACAATCTGTCCTGTAAGTTTCTAATGACTGTCTTTGCCATCCCTAAACCCCATCCATGCTCCAGAAGCCAGGTCACGTAGGAGCTTATCATCTTTATCTCTCGAACTTACTCTTTTGCTTCTGAGATTATTAGTACCATAGACGAGACTTGAACACATTCAGATGATGAAAATAACAATGATGGTTGTTAATCTCCATGCTGCAGCCATAATAATATAGACTACAAGTTAGGTCCCTCTTCCAACACATTCCATTCTGTCCCATGTGTGCACAGTGTAGACGTTGCAAAACCTATTATTCTGTATCTTCTTTGATGTCCTGAAATTTTAATTTTCTCTGGATTCTGGAAGAAGCTGATACTAATTTTTGTTGCTATTGTTTTTATTTTGTTTTTATTTTTAAAGACAGATTTAAAAGATACTGTGCAGCCACCATGCACACAGAATTAATAGACTTGCATACTTTTAAGTATACAACAAATATCAAGAATATAGTCACTATTTAATTAATCACTTAAAGAATTGGAGGAAAGAAAGAGGTCCAGGATAGCAAGATGGCTCCTAAGATAAAGGGAATTGTTGCAGACGACCTAGAATTAATTCCTAGAACTCATGGTGGAAGAAGACGGCCAATTATTATATGTTGAACTCTTGTTTTAGATGACTTTTATGACACATGTGCCAGATATTTCCCTCTAACCTCCAGGTAAAAATTCTGAAAAAGGAAATGAATAGTTCTTTGACTGGATTAAATAGAGTAACTTAAATTAAAAACCTTTAATGCTGGGTAAATGTGAGGAATAAAAATAAAATAGAAAATGCTTTTTTACATCCTAAAAGAAAATTAATATAGTTAAGGGCATACAAAGTATGAATAAGAATGTTGTAATTAGTCTATTTAGAATCTAGAACATTTGAGAGAACAGTAGAATATGCCATCATGCAATAGCACCTACAGTGAACATTGTGTCATTAGATATTAGTAGAATTTGATAGGTAATATTTTAATTTAAAAATTTAGTAATCCTTAGCGTCAATCAGAGAAGCTTCTCTTTACACAAAATGAATGTGATTGCAGAAAACATTGACTATTCAAGATGTCAATAAAATTGGAAAGCTTAGTTCTTAGCCATAAATAGGAAATTTACACTATCACTTCTAAGGCTCAGGGAATTTCACTAAAATAGAAAGAGAAGGAAAGATGTAAGAGCAGAAAGATAGTGATAAGGCTGTCCTGGAGTGTATAAAAGATGCTACCTTACAACAAAAGTCCTTTTAAAATAAAGTTAAAAATTGTTTTTGTTTAGGAAAGGGGAAATAGATTCTCTTCTCAGGACTGCAATCTCTCCAGCCATAGGTACTTCTCTAGGTAAAATATCACAGATATTTGTTACTCCAAAGATAAAAGTATGATTATTATACTATTGTAGATAATCTTGTAGATCCAGTATTTTTTATGGTTTAGAGGCTTAAACACTGGCTAGGACTATGAATTACAACTACTATCCCTTAGCAGCTTACACAGCACCATTCTATATTAATAAAATCAGTTCTAGCACTGCTTTCATTGTGTACCATAATTTTTGGTATGTTGTGTCTTCATATTCACTGAATTCCAAGAAGTTTTTAATTTCTTTTTTTTCTTTTTTGTTTCTTCCCTGATCAAATTATCATTGAGTAGAAAGATGTTCAGTTTCCATGGGTATGTGGGTTTTCTGTTGTTTTTGTTGTTATTAAAGACCAGCCTTATTCCATGTGATCTTATAGGATGCAAAGGATTATTTCAATTTTTTTGTATCAGTTAAGGATTGTTTTGTGATTGAGTATATGGACAATTTTGGAGAAGGTACCATGAGATGCTGAGAAGAAAGTATATTTTTTTGTTTTAGGGTGAAATGTTCTGTAGATGTCTATTAAATCCATTTGGTTCATAACCTCTATTAGTTTCAGTGTGTCTCTGTTTAGTTTCTGTTTCAATGACCTGTCCATTAGTATGAGTGGGGTGTTGGAGTCTCCCACTATTATTGTGAGGGGTTCAATGTATGTTTTGAGCTTTAGTAAAGTTTCTTGTATGAATATAGGTTCAATAGTGATTTAAAAAAAAAGCATAGTATTGGTACAGAGACAGACACACTGATCAATGAAATAGAATTGAAGACCCAGAAATAAAACCACACACTTACATACACTTGATCTTTAACAAAGAAGCCAAAAATTATACAATGGAAAAAGAAAGTATCTTCAATAAATAGTGGTTGTCTAACAGGCAGTCTATATGTAGAAAAATGGAAATAGATCCATATTTGTCACCTTATGCAAAGCTCAAGTCCAAATGGGTCAAGGACCTCAACATAAAACCAGATACATAAAAATGCATTTAATAAAAGAAAAAGTGGGAAAGAGTCTCAAACTCATTGGCATAGGGGGAAATTTGCTAAACAGAACTCCAATGGCTCAGGTTCTAAGATCAATAATTGGGAAATGGGACCTCATGAAACTGGAAAGCTTCTGTAAGTCAAAAGGACAAACCAGCAATCTATACAAATTGGGGGAAAACATCTTTACTAACTCCGTATCTGATAGAGGGCTAATATCCATAATATATAACAAACTCAAGAAGTTAATCACCGAAAGTCCAAATAACCCAATCATGCCTGCCCTCTGAAAGGCTCAATAAGCAGATGAAAAAGTCAGATGCAGATATTTACAGCCAACCAATGGAGAGAAGCTGGAAATCCCTGTGGTTGAATTAGAGAAAAGCTGAAATAAGCTGAGGAGAAGGGCAAACCTGTAGGAGGACAAGTAGTCTCAACTAACCTGGACCCCAGTGATACCTCCGACACTGAGCCACCAATAAGGGAGCATGCACCAGCTCATATGAGGTCTCCAACACATATACAGCAGAGTACTGCCAGGTCTGGACTCAGTCAGAGAAGATGAATCTAACCCTTGAGAGACTTAGTGGGGAAGTTTGGTTGGGTGAGGACATCCTTTTTGAAACAGGGTTGGGTGGGAGGAGGTGTGGAATGTAGATCATTCAGAGGGTGAACCAAGATGGGGATAAAGTCTGAATTCTAAAAAGGATTAAAGAATAAAAGATATGAGATATATAACTAAACAGAGAATTCACAACAGATGAATCTCAAAGGGCTGAGAAACACTAAAAGAAATGTTCATATACAACTGGAGCCATGGGTCCCTCCCTATGTGATCCCAGGCTAGTGATTAGATCCTGGTAGCTCTGGTTGGTTGGTATTGTTGCTCTCCCCATGGAGCAGCAAACCCTTTCAGTTCCTTCAGTCTTCTCTCTCACTCTTCAATTGAGAACCCCATGATCAGCAGGCATAGGTGGGAGCTGAGGTCCTTGGTCCCATGAAGGTTTGATGCCCCAGTGTGGAGGAATTCAAGGGTGGGAAGGTGGGAGTGGGCAGTTGGGTGGGGGGCACATCCTCATAGAAGCGGGAGGAGAGGGGAAGGGATAGGGGTTTCTAGGTGGGGGGGAAAGGGGGAAATGGGATTACATCTGAAATGTAAATAAAATATCCAATAAAAAAAAGATAGGAAAAAAAAAAGAAATATCCAAAGTCCTTAGTGATCAGAGAAATGCAAACTAAAATGACCCTAAGATTCCACCTTACACCAATCACAGTGGCTAAGATCAAAAACTCAGGTGACAGCACATGCTGGTGAGCATGTGGAGAAAGAGGAACATTTCTTCATTGCTAGTGGCATTGCAAACTGGTACAACTCTGGAAATCAATCTGGATGTTCCTCAAAAAATTGGAAATAGATCTACCTGAAGACTGAGCTATATACCACTTGGGCATATACCCAAAAGATGCTGACCATGCCATAGGGGCACATATTCCACTGTGTTTATAGCAGTCTTATTTCCAACAGCCAGAAGCTGGAAACAACCCAATTTTCCCATAATGTAAGAATGGACACAGAAAATGTTCTTTGTTTAAAACACTGAAATACTACTTAACTGTTAAGAACAAGAACATGACGAGATTTGCAGGGAAATGGATGGAACCAGAAAATATCGTCCTGATTGAGGTAACTTAGGCCCTAAAGGACATGCATGGGATGTACTCATTAATAAGTTGATATTCTCCAAAGAAGTACAGAATACATAGAACACAACCCACAGGATTCAAGAAGGTTAACAAGCTGAGGGACTCAAGTGAGGATACCTCAATCCCACTTGGACAGGAAAAGAAAACAGTCACAGGGAGAAGAGGGAATGATGGACCTGGGTGGGAGAAAGGACAGGGAGGGGAAAAGGGCAACATGTTCAGTTATTGGAGGATGGAGTAAAACAGGACTGAATCCCTGAGTGCCAGCAGAAAAAATGAGGCAACCATGGAAGGTAGAAGGTGGGCAGACCCTCTAGAATGTACCAGAAACATTGGAAGTGAAAGCCTCGGGACTTAAAGGCAGAGACATTAGATGAAATGCTCAACAGTGGGGAGAGGGAACTTGTAGGATCCACCTCTAGTGGAGGGACAGGACATCAAGGGAAAAGGTGGGCTTTCCATCCCATAATCAAAAGCTCTGACCCAGAATTGTTCCTGTCTGAAGGAAATGCAGAGACAAAAATAGAGGAGAGCATGGGAAAAAATGGGTCCAGTGCCAGGTCCAAATTTGGATACAGCTCAAGGCCCTGAGACTGTTCCTAATGCTGTGGTATGCCTGAAGACAGGAGCCTAGCATGGTTGTCCTCTGAGAGGCCAACAAGCAGCTGAAAGAGTCAGATGCAGATATTTGCACCCAACCAGTGGATGGAAGATGAGGACCCTTGTGGTTGAATTTGGGGAAAGCTGAAAGAAGTTGAAGCAGAGAATAGCCCCATGGGCAGACCAGCAGTCTCAACTAACCTGAACCTGTGGTATCTCTCAGACACTGAGCCATCAATGAGGCAGCATACAGCAGCTGATATGAGGCTCCTGGCATGTATACAGCAGAGGACTGCTGGGTCTGAGTTCAGTCAGAGAAGATGCACCTAACCCTCAAGAGATTGGAGGCTCCAGGGATTTTAGAGGTCTGGTTGGGTAGGGCGTGTGGGTGGGGAACATCCTCATGGAGACAGAGGGGTGGGGACTTAGTATGGGATGTGGAACAGTTTGAGGGTGGATGGGGAGGACTAAAATCTGGAATGTTAAAAAAAATAAAAATAAAAGACAAAATCCAAAACAAAACAAAAATAATGTATTCATTAGATTTGTAGATATTTTTATAAAAAAAACATTTGCATTTCTGTCCATCAGAGATATCCTGCAGGTACCAGGTAAAGCCACTCTAAGCTCCAGACTGTCAACTCACCTGAAAGCACACCCAGTAGTGGTAAACTGCACTCTACTCCCTGGACCCCATTTTCCATCCCATAATCTCGCCTGCTCTTTGCCAACATCAGGGAACCCAGGATACACTAGAGCTAGGGACACCAGAGGCAAGATTATTGCCCTAATCCCTATTGGCCATGCAGGCCACAAAATCCACAAAGGAGACAACCTACTGAACCTAAAGTTTTGCTAGTCACCAGAACTACAGGCCAATCAGGCCAGTAGACAGAAAGGTGACAGAAATCAAGAAAAACATCACCCAAAATAATGCCCATACAACAAAGATATCCAGAAATCAACATCTAATGCTATAATAATTGCAAAACTGAGATGCCTGAAGTTCAGTGTAAAAACAGAAACAACAGCATCCAGGGCAACATGGCACAAACAGAGCTCAGCATCCCTACTACAGCAAGCCATGGATACAGTATACAGATAAACTCCAAGAAAATGAACTGAAATCCAAAGACATCAAGAGGTCAAAATGTCAGCCTACAGAATAGTAAAAGATCTTCACCAACTCTTCATCTGACACAGGTCTAATATTCAAAATGTATAAAGAGCTTACGACAGCAGACATCAACAAACCAAATAATCCAATAGCAAAATGGGTAACGAGCTAAACAGAGACTTTTCGACAGGGATTTCAAATGGCTGAGAAGCAGTTAAAGAAATGTGAGGCATCCTTAGTCATCAGGTAAATGCAAATCAAAACTCTGAGACTCCAACGTATACCAATCAGAATGCTAAGATCAAAAATTCAAGTGATAGCACATGATCTCAAGGATGTGGATCAAGGAGAACACTCCTTCATTCCTGGTGGGTATACACACACTTTGGAGATGGCAGTTTCCCAGAAAATTGGAAACGGTTCTACCTCAAGAGCTGGCTATACCACTCCTCGACATATAGCCAAAAGATGCTTCATCATACCACAAGAAGACTTGCTTAACTATATTCATAGCAGCCTTATTCTTAATACCTGGAAACTGGAAAAAACTTAGATGTTCTTGAACTGAAGAAAGGACAAAGAAAATGTGGTACATCTATGAAATGGAATACTACTAGGTATTTAAAAAATGACATTGTGTAATTTGCAGGAAAATATATGGAGCTAGAAAATATCATCCTCAGTGAAGTTACCCATACCCAGAAAAAAAAACATGATAAGAACTCACTTGTAAGTGGATATTAACCATGAAGTACAGGCTAAGCATGCCACAATCCACAGACCCAAAGAAGTCAAGAAACAAAAAATGGCCCAAGGAGGGACACTTGAATCTTAGTGAGAAGAGAAAACAGACTAGATATCGGTGGCAGGTGGAGGGAGGGAACTGGGCTGGGAAGGACTTGGGAAAAAGAGCAGGAGGGTCAAGTGAGGGAAGGATAGAAAGTATAGGGAGAGATAACTGGAACAGTTCGGGAGTCCATTTTTGGGACAATCTAAAAACCTAGGAGAATGGATACTTCCATAAGTCTACTAGGGTGACTCTAGCTGAAATACTTAGAAATGGGGGATACAGAACCTGAAATGACCATTTCTTGGAAACAGAAAAGACTTTCAATGTAAGTACTGGGACACAAACCCAGCCCCCAAACCTTACACACATAATTTGTCTTGATTACAAGATTGCAGGGGTAAAGATGGAGCAGAAATCAAGAGAAGGCCCAACAAATGACTGGCACAGCTTGAGAGTCCTCCTTGACACTATTAATGATATTCTGCTATACTTTCAGATAGAAGCCTAGCATAACTGTCATCATAGAAGCTGTACATGGCAATTGATGGAATCAAATGCTGAAACACACAGTCACACATTAGGCACAGCTTGGGAAATTCTATGGGAGAGGGGTTGGAAAATCAGGAGAGGTCAAAGACACCTCAAGAGAATCTACAGAATCAACTAACGTGGGCCCTTAGGGGCCCACAGAGACTAAACCACCAGTAGGGAACATGCATAGGATGAATGTAGGTCCTTGGCACATATGTAACATTTGTGCAGTCCTGTCTTTTTATGGGACTCCTAGCAGCAGGAACAAGGGTTGTATCTGACTCTGTTGCCTGCATTTGGTTCACATTTTCCCAACCGGGATGCCTAGCCTTGCCACAATAGGAAATGTGCCTTGTCCTACTACAACTTGATATGCCTAGGTGGGTTGATATCCATGGGAAGCCTCTTCTTTTCTGGAGAGAAAGGGAGGACTGGAGGATAAGAGAGAGGAGATGTTAGAGAGGACAAGATAAAATAAGAATATAAAGAAATGTTTAAAATTATTGACTTGAAAAAACATATAAAAATGAAGTAAATATTTTTAGAAAAGCAATTCATAAAGGGGTTTATGCTGTTTAGTCTCATCCAAAGTTTTATAACTTAATCACACAAAATAACAATTTTATTCCTTTTCACAGCATCAAATGTTTTATTTATTATACTCATTTTATTCTACTTTCATTCTCTTTCTTCTTTCTCTCTCTTTCTCTTTCTTTCTTTCTTTCTTTCTTTCTTTCTTTCTTTCTTTCTTTCT
>JADRCG010010496.1:2013522-2053743 GCA_019844195.1 Rhabdomys dilectus | reverse complement strand
AAAGAAAAGAAAAGAAAAGAAAAGAAAAGAAAAGAAAAGAAAAGAAAAGCATCCACTGCACAAAGGAAAATAATCAGAAATAATAATAAAAAAAAAAGGTGAAATTCTCACTTGTATTGTAACAGATGTTCAGCAAGAAGGTAATTCTCAGCTGAAGTATATCCCGAGAGAATTCTATGTACTTTGACATTTAAATGTGAGAGCAACATACTTCTTGCCATTTGGCATCACCTATATACATCAATAGATAGAATGCCACAATAGTTGTCTAATAAATCACAACAATTTAAGACCAAAAGGCAGCAGTGGTCACATTTTCCCCTATTTTTTTCTTTCGTCCTTTTATCTCCACATACAATAGCCAAGGTCAACACAAGAAACAAGCCTATTTCAGACTCTGAAATGTGTGGCAATTTAAGCACCAAATTGCTTAGCAGTGCTAGAGAAAAATGTGGGAACATAGAGAAAGTGAACCATTCCATAGATAAACTAGAATGACAACCCAGGCAGCATAGTGGAAAAAGTAAAAAGATGACATCACAGAACATAGATATGCCACCCAGGAATCCTGGGAGAGGAGCACTCTACAGTGTGTAGAGTGGAAAATTCCAAAGAAAGGACTGTTGTGAATGGGGAGAATTATAAGTCAATCAATATGATGGACATTTTAGAGTATCACTAATGACCAGTAAAGTGCAAAGACACCTACAATTAACTATAACCCTCAACTCCTCAAGTGATGATCATGAAGAAGTAAAGTGATGTGTACTTGGAAGGCTGAGATGAGGAACTGTGGATTCAAGTGCACTGTAAACTTCAGGGTGAGACCTTTTCTGAGAAAGAGAAAAAAGAGGCAGAAGGAGAGAGAGACCATGAATGGGGAGAGAAGGAGGTAAGGAGAGAGAGGGGGAAGGGAGAGGAGAGGAGAGGAGAGGGGAGGGGAGGGGAGGGGAGGGGAGAGAGAGAGAGAGAGAGAGAGAGAGAGAGAGAGAGAGAGAGAGAGAGAGAGAGAGAGAGAGAATATTTATGTGATCCGGAGAAAAACAAAACCATCCTGGTGAACATAGATAGGTATAATAATTTTTGGAAGCCTATGGATATTTTTAAAACAATTAAAAGTTAAATTATTGTATAACTTATAAATATGTGAAATAAAGATATCATAATACAGATGCCCTTTTGTTTGTTGATGGTGAATAGAGTAGGGTTTATTTAGTGTTTGATATAGACAACATAATTCATGATACCGCTTATGTAAAAAATTAAAATCCTGAGGATATATAAACATGTATTAGAATAGCAGGTACAAGAGGCAAGGGATGAAGGAGAGAAGAATCGTGGATGAAGAGAAATCTTGATCGTTAAGATGAATAAACATGAGAAGTCCCAAAAGGAAAACCAAACACAAAGACTACAGTTAACTACAGGGTTATTATGAAGCCTATCTGTCCTAGCCCTAACTATTTCTACCTGTTCTAAATTAACAGTCACCGACTGAGTGAAAAATGCTTCTATCAGCTACAAAGCTGTAAATTCTGGTATAGAAAGAATACTTAAAATTGTTTTCATCTTCTCACTGCCTCATAAAATAAGACAGAGAACATTACTGTGTGACAGTTTATGATTTAAATGACTTGATTTTGGTAATCACTTTATAAAACATATGTACATTAAATTATTGTTTTGCATATTTTAATTTTGTCTTTCAGTGGAGCCTCAATATAAATGAAAACAATTTGTTGCCAGTAAAACATAAAATCATAAAATTCTAAAAACTAAGGATTGTTTCCCCCACTTTTTTTCTAGTTTTGCCTTGTTTTTGTATTTCAAGAAGCTATTAAGTCTCCTGGGCTGCCTTCAAAGTCACTAAATTGGTGACGATGAACTTGGCCTCCTGATTCTCTAACCTCCATTTACCCAATGTAATTTTGATCCCCATTTCTTAACTAAGGATTACTTGTTCTCTCTGTGTGTGCAGATCTCTGTGTTTGATTAATATAATTTTGTTCTAGGAAAATTTTTCACTGGTTATCTCTGGGTTATACAATATGAGTTTTAAATGTAATTATAAGTCAATGAACTTCTGTGCAGAGTCACCAGATTCCCAACCCCTGATATAATTCATATGCAGACATGTAATTTGCATTTTGGCAGAAACTGGGAATTCCTGAGAAAACTGACATGACTATTATTTTCACTCCACACATAGCATCAAACTTCTTCACTTCCAGTCATGTTAAAATTTTCTTAGAATTGAATGATGTTACCGATAAAGTAGTTCTTAAATGCTATCCCTAGGAAGTTACATCTGGTTGAGTGAAGAGTATTCAAATCTTTGCAGATTCATGATTTTCTATACAAGAATTTCTGGAATATAAATTAATTGAGAGAACCATCCCATATACAAAACTTTCTTTTTCTATCCATCCTAAACCAACATGCACTGGCAGAGTAAACAAAACACTTGTATCAGCTACAAAGCTGTGCCTTCTGGTATAGGTATGAGAATTGTTACTGTCTGGTAGGTTTTCAGATCTGTTATTGAGTTATAGAGTTTATTATTTTCATCAATTTTCTACTAAAGTTGAAGTGGAGATAAACCTAATAAGTAAATTCACTAGAATACATAAATATATGCCTATTAAAACATACATACACATATTAAAACACAAATACACACATATCTGTGAACACTCTTATACATACACATATCTACATATATATACCCAAGTGTATGCACATACACTCACACAATATTTTTCGGCTTTCTATTTATTGATTGATTAGCTTACTAGTAGATTGATTCGATTGACTTTTTAAAAATGTATTCTTTCTTCGTGAATTACATCCCAACTGCAGTTTCTCCTTCCTCCTCTCCTGCTAGTCCATTCTCCTCAACTTTCTCTCTCCCCAGTTCACATTCATTCCTCCATTTCTCTTCAGAAGGGTGAGGCCTCCTATGGATATCAATGAAACATACCAGGCAGATCAAGTTGTTGTAAGACTAGGCAACTCCTCTCATATTAAGGCTGAACCAGACAGTATCTAATATATGTTATTTTATCAATATATTAGTTTAATGCATATTGGATTAATATAATAATATAATACATTGTAGTGCCCTCAATGAATTTCAAATTGTTTGATACATGAACAAAAGATACTTTATTTTATTGAGCATTGTTTATAGTTGGGTTTGTATTTACTTATAGAAAATTGTGAAATCTGAATTTTACCATACAGTGTTACTCTCTAGGTGAGCTGTGGTCCTTAATCTCAGTGAAGAAGTTTGTATTTGTAAGTTTAGTTAACACACAAGATCTTTCTCATTGGCCTTAAGGACAATAGAGAGCTGCACAATATCCCATAATATACAAAATGTCATTTTGCAGCAAATATTATGCAATAATATTTTTATCACTAACAGATCATAAAACCTTATCTAATCAGTTGATGTTCAGGCTATCAAGAGAGTACAAAAAAGCTGGATCATTACTTTCCTAAGGAAAGACTTTATACCTGATGAGAGAAAAAAAAAGAATGCTGGGCAGCCACCATGGTGGCTCTCCTCTATATGCCTGATAATCATTTGTCCACAGAGAAGCTTTTTTTTCCTCTGCATAAGGATCCTACAGGGAACCTGTGCATTTCAAACAAGTGATTTTAACACTGTGTTCAAAGTTATAAATATATAAACCATTGGTTGTTTCTTCATTATCACTATTATTTCCTGTACTATAAGGTAAGCTACTGTAGATCTTTATCAATTCTTATTCTCTTTCTATTAATCTAAATATCCTGTTTTAACTACATGGAAAATCCCATTACTAATAAACAAAACAATAAATTACCTTAGTTATATCACACAAATAATTAATTTAAAATCAGTTAGAAAGACATCTACAAACTCATTTTCAAAAGAAAACAAAAACACTTCTATTTTTCCTACTTCCACACAATTACTGTGTACATTACAGTATTCATACCTGGGAGACAGTTTTATGGCTTCCTCATTACAAACTTCAAGTATCAAAATTAGGGAGTATGTTGCAGGTCAGTGGAAGAATGCTTGTCTTGTATGATCAGTAATAAAAAGGGACTCACACAAATAATTAAAAGCACAGATAGACATTTACACTCCCACATAAAACACACACATACACACACATTTTCAAATCACAGATAAACAGAGACTTACAGACACACAGAGATCTCAAAGACACATACAGAAATGTAGGAATACAAGCAGATTCCCAGAAACACACATTCACAGATCACAGACACACAGAGACATGTGCATGACACACCTATTCCATATTGCAACTCTTCATTTGGCTTTCTTGAAACCAGATTACTCTCTCAGATAGATTTTGATTTCTTATCTCAAAGATATTTCACTGAATTCGTGTAATATGTACCATTCATTATTGTGCTTTATATCTTTCACATAAAGTCATGGGCCTGTTTATCATGTTTTCCAGCATTGACTACACCAGTGCTTGAGAAGTCTTCTAAAAGGGAGCAAATTTTGACAATGATTCTCCCTTATTTTATCTCCTGATCTGGATTTTAATTTCCTACATAGTAAATAGGCAAGAAAAACAAACAGACACCGAGAAGATAAATGCATGACCTGCTTTTTTCCTTGGGTAGAAATATTTCTTCTTATATGAGATTTGGGGTAGGAAATGTCATTAACCCTTAAAGTAAATTATCAAGCTCATGCTTTTGCCGCCTCCATGGAAATGCCTTCAGAATGCTAAAAATAACAAAATCATAATGTTCCCTCGTAGATTTTTCTTGGAGTCTCAATGGATATTTCCGAGTTTCTTATTACATTTTGAACCATAAAAGATTTACAAGCTGCAAGGAATGCACTTGAAACCTTGCTCATATTACTGCTGCCACTCAGTATGATCTTGGATGGTCATATGCTGCATTGTGTTATAATGACGACAAACAACAATGCTAACACAGCTTGATGAATGGACACTAAACTCCCCGTATTATATTAAGGTTTGCATAAGACAACAATGATAAGATATGATAGATGAGATCCATATTACTAGAAACATATTTGTGTAAAAGACAGGCTCTGGGCATTCATATTGCACACCAGCAACATTATCACAATTTTCTGTCCATATACATGCCATCTTAATGTTTACTACATTTATTTATGTATTCAAATGTATGTATGTATGTATGTATGTATGTATGTATGTATGTATTATGCATGTATGTATGCATGTATGTATGTATGTCATAGTGTATGTGTAGAAATCAAAGGATCACTTACACTAGTTGATTTTTCCCCTTCAAACATGTGGTTCCTGTTCACTGAACTTGGATTTCAGGTTTGGAAGTGAACTCTTTTATAGAAAACTTTCGGGAATATCTTTTTAAGAAGAAACATCAATACTAGGACTGGCTTCTTTCCGTATTCATATTTGCTAATGATTCTGATGAAGTTTCAGGGCCTACTGTAAGAGATTTAAGAGTAAAAAAAATCAATAAATTCTGTTGAGTCAAAATGTAAAACTTCATATATCACAGAACCATCTACCTTCCAATTCCAACTACTTTAATTTTTATTTCTAATAATATTAAATATATCATTAAATACTTTTAGAAGCCACAGGCTAGTCTTTCATTTAGGCTATTTGCAGGTTCTATACAACAAACCCACTGTTTTTTCTGAGATGTAGATTTTCAATAACTTTCTTTTGATCTCTTCCCTTCCAGGTACACCCCAAATGACCATGCTTGACAATTATTCCTCCAATTGCTTCAATTCCATGAGTTTTTTATTTTTAAAAAATTTTTATTGGCAATTTTATATATTTATATTTCAAATGTTAGTCTCCTTCTTGATTTCCCTTCCACAACCCCCCCTCTCTCCTCCTTCTATGAGGGTGCTCCCCTACCCACCCACCCTCCCACTCCAGTCTTACTACCATAGCATTCCTCTATGTTGGGGCACCAAGCCTTCACAAGACCAAGGGCCTCCCCTTTCATGATGTCAGATAAGGCTATTCTCTGCTATGTATGCAGCTGGAGTCGTGGCTCCCTCCATGTGTACTCTTTAATTGGTGGTTTAGTCCTTGGGAGCTCTAGGGAGTCTGGCTGGTTGATATCATTGTTCTTCCTATGGGGTTGCAACCCCCTTCTCCGTCAGTCAGTCCTTCCCCTAACTCCTCCACTGCTCCCCTCCCCCTCCCCCCACCCCTCCCCCTCACCCCCCCCCTCCCGCTCAGTCTGATGTTTGTTTATTAAGTCTCATATTCCCCAGCTCTATCTTATGGTCAGCCATCTTACATAATTTTGCTACCCTAATCCCTTGCACTTATTTTTATGCTTTTCTTGTTGCATGAGAAAAGATCTTAGTAAATATCTAGAGCCTGCCTCCACTTAGAGATCATCCTACTCCAGCTTCCTGAATGCCGGGATTTCAGGCTTGTGTCTCAATGCCCAGCCTACACTAAATTCATAATTTTTTTTTTGAAAAAAGTAATGAGGGATTTCCATGTCTCAGTCTTTATTTACTGACCATGTTAGAAATTAGCTTCATGTCCCCAAATCAGCATTCTGTACTAAACAGTGTCATTCTCTTGATTTTTAAATCTTTTACTGAATTAATCTGACATGCATGTTTCATTTTTTTCCTTTTTTGTGCAATAGCTCCAATTTTCCAAAGCATTTAACATTAAGTGTCTGTCTGTGAAATGCTGTTTGTCCTACACTCAAATAACCATTTCCTTTTCTCCTTCATATATGGGATAAAATATTGTCAGTATTTCTTCTACTTTCTATTGTTTATCATAGTCTGTCATATATTCTACATTTTTTTCATTATGGAGCTGATAGTATTTTCAGTCACTAAATTACAGAGATTAATGAATGAATCATATTGAAAACTGATATAGATTTCAGCTCATAATGATGTTAAGTATGAGAGTTGTTATGGAATTTTCTTAGTATAAAATTTTATTAATATAATTACAATAATATCATATATGAAATCTTGTGAGTTTTTTATACATAAAGCTTTAGAACAAAGATTGTATTAACACTTCATGAAGAAGCCATTTTGAAGAAATGATGATAAGCATACCTTCCTCCATTGGTATGTTCAAAAAAATTGGAGTACTATTATCAACAAAATCTTTAGCCTTGTATCCATAAAATTTTATGTTTGTTCTCTAGTTTTGACCATCTACTACCTTATTTATGAAAAATAATGCTTCAATATTTCTATTTGTCTCAATAAATAGTAGTAACACTACAGCAAGATTCTCTATTGTTCCTTGGTAAATGTGTCCGTATGATTTCTTATGAAATCTATAAGTTGACTTTCTAAATTTTTATGATGATCCACACATACTTAATTGTCTGAATCTGTCGACAAAAAAAAAAAAAAAAAAAACAAAAAAAAAAAACAAACAAAGCAAGTGAAAAGCTTAGTGTGCAAATATGCTACTGCCCAAGCCTGGTGCTTTGGGTATGAACTCCAGAACTTTTGACGAAAGAAGAGAACTGATTCCCACAAATCCACTAACTTCTACAAACACGCATGCAATACATAGACCAATATTTACACAGATACACAAAAACACAATATTAATCAAATAAATTGACAAACATATTTCTAATGAGCAGCAAAAGGAAAGCTCAAAATTACAAAAATAATATGCAAAGCAATATTAGAGGAAGGCAAATATTTTTTAAAAACATATTTTGAAATCTAGTGATAGTGAGAGAATATTTTTTTTATGAATTGTTGGTAAACATATAGAATGATATGACATATTCATCCTAAAATCTGGTTACATCCATTAGAATTCAAAAATTCCACATTATACATGTAATAACATATTGTATGTAATCATGAACTCATGTCGTGATGCTTCCTATAATGATGCCTACTTTTTCAGAAAGCATATAGATAGTAAGAATGCTATTTATTTATAAAATGTTTACACATTTCCATATAGCACTTGAAAGTAAATCTTCTATTTATTCATTGTTTATAGTTTACCTTCCATTTAACAAGTAAATTAGTTACATATTAGATGTTATATTTTACAATATTATATATTTAACATATTAACTATATTTAGTAAAAGTAACATTTACTTTTTTATATTAATGTGTAATATAGTATATTATAGTATACTATATAGTATATATAGTATACTATATAGTATTATATAGTATATATATAATGTATAGTATATGTATTATAGATATATCATACATATATATGTATATATGCAATATGTATTATATATACATATATATGTACACATATGTATGTATATGTTTATATATGTACTATATATATGTATGTTATATATATGTATACATAGACATATGTATTATACATATATATGTAATATATGTATACTATATATAGTATACATATATAATATAATATATATTATTATTATATATAGTATAGTACATAGTATATTATATATACTATATAGTATATATAATATATAGTATACTATATAGTGTACTATAGCATATATGTGTGCATATATATATATAATATATATATATATTAACTCTGGGATATGAATTACTGAAGATAATCAATTACTGAAACTATTTTTCAAAGAGTAGCCAACTGAATATTTTCTCTCATGTTCTCTCTTCTCTGATATAATTATTGTAATACCCATGAAGTGTCTTTTTGACCAAATATCTGAAAACTCTATGATGTTGTCACTGTCAGATATATTTTAAAAGAGAATATTTTCTCATTTTTGATCCATGTACTATAAGGAAGGTGTGACTATTTTAATGACACTCCCTCAATTGAGATAAAAGAAGACTGGTACAAATCTTCTTAGAGGGCAACTAGCCAGCATATCATGTGACTGGGTGAATGGTGAGCTAACAATCCCCTATTTCTGCTACTTTTTTTTTTTTATGTCGTCAGATGGTAGACTTTTTTTTATTATTATTATTATTTTTTTTTACAATTTTTTTAACGTCAGTCAAAAGCTTTGTAAGTTTGGTAATGCTCTATCAGAAGTGTAACCCAATGCCCAACCTAGATATATAAACTGTCTTTGACTGGTGGAGACACGTGAACATCTGCCCCCATGCCCCCCTCTCTTTCTCTCTCTTTCTCTCTCTCATCACCTAGCTTCTCCTGTCCTTCTCCTCCTCTCCTTTCTCCTTGTCTTCCTCTCCATACTCCTCCCACCTTAGCTCCTCCTACACATCACCCTTCCTGTTAAAATAATACTTTTCTCTCAAAATACAATTACAGCATAATTATTCCTATTTGTACCAGTGAGGTACAAGATAATCCTCATACCCAGTCCATCATTTTGTCGACTAACAAGATTTCTGCTACTTTTTGAAGACATTGGCATTTGTGACTTGACTGATGGTTCCATGATACAAACATGTGGGGCGGTGGGCTGTGAGAAGCAGCTGGGTGCTTGGTAGAGCATGAGCTTGGAATCCCGGAACCTTATTGGATGGCAGGAGTTCAGCTCTGCTCCCAGGTCTTGGTTCTTTTCATTTAGCTTCAGCCTCCAACAACCCCTCCCACAGGGAGGTCTATGATCATCAGTCAAGAGGAACAGTACCTCAGGCTCTCCCATATGCAGATGAGCTATCTCTAAGCTCTCAGACCATGCCAGTAGGCATTATCTGCTTCCAGACCCTAACCCACCCTGAAACTGTATATAAGGGCTCTATTTAGGGCAAGTAAAGTGCTCAAGAATTATCCTAATGTCTGAGAGTTTCTGTCACAAGAGCTGTAACACTTAGGGAAAGATCTGCTCTCCTAAAACCTGCCTGGGACACCAAGCTGCCCCCTTGCCAGCTAGCCGGCTTCTTAGCAGCCCTGCCTGGGCCTGGACCAGCTCAATGTGGAGAGACAGTTGCAGCAGAGAGTGAGCAGAGTGGGGGTGGGGGGGGAGGGGCAGGCAATCTCCCTTCCTGCTTGCACTCTGTGTCCTTTGGCCCAGACCTCCCACACCAGTCCAGGTCTGAGACCTACAGACAGTGGAGGCCTGAGGCAGCTCGGAGACAGTAGTGAACCCTCCCTGCTCTTGTTCTCACCCTGTCCCCAGCCGGAAGATCATCGTGGGACACCCTCCAGAAAAAGGGGCCTACACAAGCACATCAAGGCCATTATGTGAATTAATAAAATCAAAGCTCAAAGGTGAATTTTACTTTGTCAGAAACAAGAGTCCTACATTCCATTACAGTGGAGTTTTTCAAACCCCGTGATAAAATCTTGATTCTTTTATCTTCAGTGAATACACGAGCTTGGCAATTTTGTCTTCTTCCTTCCTTCAATCCTTAGAATGAGTTCCAGGAGGATGGCCACAAATTCTAATAAACTGCTATAATCAGCCTCTCTGTAAATTATTTTAAAAAACCCTAACAATCTATTCACTGATGTATTAAGTGAAGATGGAGTTTCTTCATTCTCTTAATAGGATTGTCTCTTATTACAGAACTCTTACTGAAGACATTCCCATCAAGAAGAATATTTAATCTTGAGCAACTACTTATTTAATTGTGTGGAGAATAAATTGGCAGTGAATTTATTTGAGAAATGACACCTTCAGATCTTCAGTCTCTGTGGGAACAATCCACTAACATACAGTGTCACAGCTAGCCTGCATGTTTAGATGTGAATGTCAGCATCACTCGATGCTTATTCTTTTCAGTGTCACATCTTGGAGGAGAATTGTTCAATTATGTTTCCATCAAATAGACGAGGCTTTCAAATTAAGCTGCATATTTTGTCTATATCTAATTTAAGGATGCAATAGATATAAGCTTATATTCATATAACAGCTGCCTTATTCTTTCTACTATTTTGTAAGTCATTTGTATTTAAATTTTTATTCCTTATATTCAAACTTTACCTGTCTAGTTGTGGAAATTCATCATTTATAAAATCAAAATTTATAAAATATCAAACTAAACAAAATTATGTTTTCTTTTATAAGAGCTATTTCTTAAGGATTTAAAATATTTTATTCAAATATACCCATAATCCTCCCTGTTCTGAATAAAAAATATTTTAACTCATCCACCTTTGTTCCCCTTAAGGAATGACAAAATTATTTACCATGAAACAACTGTCAAAGGAAATTGTCCCAGAGTTCTAACTGCATAATTTCCATTTTCACCCCACTGAAATGAAACACTTGACAGTCAGACTCAGTTAATCAGCAGTGACATAGTACATATGAATTCACTGTCTCAACTGAGCTCTTTGTCTTCAGCTAAAATGTCAGATAGAAACTTAATCACAGCTTCTCCCCTTTTTCTCTTCCTTCTGGTCTTCTGTCAGTCACAGAAGGAGAAGTAAACTGAAGAAGAGAAAGAACAAAGTTGATCATTACTGAGAAACTGAGTCTACTTAGGACTTGGCAACATTTTCAAAGGCATTACAAAATAATAAATCAAAATATATTTTATTAAGTAAAAATAATAAGTAAATAGCAATTACTTAAATTATAAACTATAGTTAAATTTGAGTAATTGTTAATTACTTATCATTTTAGAGGAACAGAAGAGATGTTTGCAATTAAAAACCAAAACATGTAGTATCCTGTGGTTTTTAAGTGGAGTAAAAGTAGATTATTTGGGAAGAAACTATTTATATAGTTATAGAAGAACATTTGCCATCATTTATCTCAGGAAGTACCACAGGCTTGACTGGAAATTCAGCTTTAACTAGCTCTAGCGCATGATGTGGGCAAAGACTCAAATGAAAAATTTAGTGAGTCAGGAAGAAAGCAACTAAGTAGATGAGAAGCAGTGGAGAGAAGAAAAGGCAGATACTTTCATCTGTCCCTTATAATACTTGATTATATTTTGTAAAAATTCGTAACAACAATGAAGATACAATGACTTATGTCACAAGTTAATCAAAAACATGTATGTGTAAAACAATGATTCATGAAAAACAGGCCCTGAATTTGAAAGAAAGAATGAAATGGTATGTATAAGGGTTTGGAGTGAGGAAAGGGGAGGGGAAGATATAATTATAACCTCACAAATAAAGAGAAAAAAGAAAAACAAAAAGCAAAAAATCCCAGTTAAAACAGCAATTTTTTATTTTGAACATGCTCTTTAGAACATAGAGAACACCATTTGAAAGGAGGACCTTTTAGTTAGAGGTGTTTTTTGTCCCTTGAAAAAATCAAAAGCAACAATGTCACAAGAATAGCTTAGAGCAGCACTTAGGCAACACAATTGTCCACACTAACCACAATCATTTACATATCATGTGAATAAGTGAACCATTTAAGAACTACCACATAATGAAGTGTTTCTCTAGACAGATAATAAATGTGATTTCAATCAAGAAATTTCACCATTTTTATATGTACATAATAGAATTTTATTTAGCCATAAAGAAAATTCAAACTATGAAAATGGATGTAAGCGGGAATTATAGTGAAATAATCTAGCTACAGAAAGAGAAACAATGTATCTTCTCTCCCACATACAAGTCCTAGTTTCCAAATGTTAAATATGTTTGTTTGCATGAGTATCAGTGTGGGTAGAGGTAGAAACTAGAAAGGGAAATAAAAACATAGTGAGGAGAGGGTACTAAATAGATATGACATGAACACAGAAATGAGAATACTGAGAAAGAAGTAAAGTTTAAAAAAGATCAGGAAGATTCAAAGAAAAATATGTTGGATAAGGATCAACTAATACTCAGTAGGGAAGAAAATGATATAAGGAAATGTACATAATAAATTCTAATGTACTGAAAAATCTTCAAGCACTTAAACTTTAGACAAACCATAGAAAGAAAAACAGTGAATATATGTGTGACATCAGAGCATGACTTACTTCTTTTTATTAATTAAAAAGAAATTATATCATATTTTCCCCTCTTTCTTTTCTTCTCTTCAACACCTCCTCTTATATCTCACTCTCTGTCAAATTCATGGCATCTTTTCCTTTATTGCTATTGTAATTATTGTAATAATATTGTTATGAATATTAAACCTTATAAGTCCTTTTAAGGTTTCTTGTATTTATTTTGATTTACAGATTGACTGCTTGTATTTGGATAATTAATGAAAGGGATCAGGTTCCCCGAGGAAAACTAAGTCTCCTGTTGTCAACATTCCATTATTGTTTGAAGCACTTGGTCTCAGGGTGGTGAATTTTCCTCTTGTATAGTATGTCTGTTGGTGTAGTCCTTACTCAGGCCTTATTTAGGTAGTAACATTATTGAGGCATTGTGAGAATAACTTCCCTTCATATATATATGTGTGTGTGTGTGTTTGTGTGTGTGTGTGTGTGTGTGTGTGTGTGTGTGTGTATCAAACATCGTCTAGCCTTAGATACCCTGATATTCTGGCTCTTGCCATTTTTCTGTCCTCTCTTCTGTGATGTTCCCTGAACCTTAGGTGTTGTGTTCTAAGTGTACCTATTTTGTACACATTAAGATTAATTTTTTCTATGCATTTGACTAGTTTTAGTTTTTTCCAATGGTCTCTGTCAAAAACATGACGCTTCCTCTGCTTCTGAGTCCAGACAAGCTAGTCCACCTAGTAGAACATGTCCCACATATAGGCAGTAGCTTTTTGGAATAGCCCCTGTTTAGTTGTTCTGAACCACATGAAGGCCAAGCTGAATATCTATTACATATGAGCAGAGAGGCCTAGGTGCAGCCCATGTATGTTCTTTGGTTGGTGATTCAGATTTTGAGAGCCCCAAGAGTACAGATTGGTCTTCCTGTGGAGTTCTTATCCAGGGGACCCCTCACTCACTCAGAGGAGAATGGGAGGTGGGAGCGGGGGAAGATTGTGGGAGGGCGTGATCAGGAAAGGGACAGTGAGCAGGATGTAAAGTGAATAAGTAAAAAATAAAATTAAATGTAAAAAAAGAGAAGCTTCCTTGGTGAGGAGTGAGAGCTACACTTATATGTGGTTATAATAATAAATACTTTTATGGCAGTTAGAAGTTATATTGATGTAGGAAAGTAGCAATAATAGTTTCTAGTCAAAGATCTATGACCTCACAAGCTGGCTAGGTTCCTAGTGCTATTGGTGAGTTTTTCTTTTAGTGATTTTTAGAATGTCTTTCATTATATCTTCTTAGTTTTGGTTTGGTATTCTCAGATCTTAAAATAGATTTGTCTGCTTAACTCTTGCTTCCATTTGCTTGAAATATCTCTGTCCATTCTTTCTTCCCTAAGTTGATATCTATCATTGGTTGTAATGTGTATTTCCTGGAAGTGACAAAAAGATCAATCTTTCATTCTGATCTAGACTTTTAGTCTGTGTCTCTTCACTGTGGAATTCAAACAATTACTATTTTGTTATAACTAAATATTTTATATTTATTTCCATCATTTTATGCACTTTTTTGCCTATATGTTTGTTTGTATGACTTTTTTTATTTAGTATTCTGTAATTACTTGCTCCTTGTGTCTCTTTGGACATGTTTACACTTCTCTTTAGTTTTCTATATCCTTTCCAATATCCTCTGCAAATCTGAATTAATAAACATAAATTTCATAAACTTGTTTATGGAACAGAATGATATAATTTTTCTTTTGAATGACTGAGAGTTTTGATGAGTATAATAGTCTGGGATGGCACCTTTGGTCTTACATAATTTGTAGAACATTGAAATACTCTTTTCTATATTTCATGTTCTCCCTTGAAAATTCAGAAGTTATTTCTGATGGAATAGCTTTGCTTTTGTATGTGTCTTCATCTTCTTCTCTCTTACTGCTATTAATATCTTTTCTTTATTATCCTATAAATTTACTTTTTTGAACCTGATGTGACATGAAAGTTTCTTTTTTTTATGTGAAAATCTTTATTGAATATTTTATTTACATTTCAAATGGATCCCCTTTCCCCATTTCCCCTCCCTAGAAAAGCCCTATCCCACACCCACTTCTACTTTTTTCTTTTATATTATTTTTTTAATGTTAGTCAAAGGCTTTATAAGTTTGGTAATGCTCAATAACAATCAGAAGTGTAATCCAACACCCAACCTAGATATATCAACTATCTTAGACTGGCGGGGACACTCAAACATCTACCTCAGTGTTCCCCATGCCCACCCCCACACCCGCTTCTTGTCACCTAACTCCTCCTCACCTTCTCCTCCTCTCCTTCCTCCTTATCTTCCTCTCCTTACTTCTCCCACCTTAGCTCCTCCTACATATCACCGTTCCTGTTAAAATAAAACTTTTTTCTTAGAATACAATTAGAGCATAACTATACCAACTTGTATCAGTAAGGTACAAGATAGACCTAATATCCAGTCCATCATTTTGTTGACTAAACAGAACCTCCTCTGTCATCCCTCCTAACTGAAAGACTTAATTCTGAACCTGGCTTTTTTTCTTGGCTTTAGAATGAATGTCAGCTGAAAACCATCCTCTCAAATCTTTGCTCTCAAAGTAAATAGCCAGGATTGGCTATGAGACTGTAAGTCTTCAAATCCATTAGAAATCCAGAATGACTGAGTTAACTGAAAGTATGGGAAGCACCAAGCATAGCTTCTAAAACTTAGCCAAATTATAGAGACCACTGAGCACCTGGACAGTTCCTATACTACAAAACGTTGGAGCATTCAATCTTCAGCCTTCTGGCCCAGGATTATCTGGCAGACCAAGTGATGCAGAGTTATTAAGGGCTGATTACTCTGTCTTGGCAGATATAATCAGTCGACTATTCCACAAGTGTGTCCTTTTCTGGACAGTTATTTGTCTGTAGATGAAAAGAGGCAATTCTTGTCTAGTGGCTGTCTCATCACAACTGGAGTAACTCCAAAGATGCTCAATTTCTTACTAGAATCCAAGACAGGAAGCTATCAGGAGCAGACAGGTCTCTAATCAAAATGGACATTAATACAGAAATGTTTGTAATGTCATTTCTGTGAACTTCTGATGTTTTGAAAACCAACTATCCATGTAAGGCAATCTGGACTATTGTTTGTTAACTCCTCTCAGCTAAATAAAATATAGAAAACACTCTAACAATGAACTCAGAGCCATGAATTTGCTATAGGCCCTTAACTCACAGGCTAACCATCTCAAATTAGTTTAAAAACTTAAAGAAGGACTGTGTCTAAGCCTTGTATTCCTAAATGTGTTATATAGGCACAATGCCTATAAGAGTAACAATATTAATCTCACTTTATATCAATAAGAAGCTCATACCAATGAAAACTTTAAATTAGAAATCAAAGTAAATTTTGTACCATTTAAGAAATTATATCTTCATCTTAATAACAATTATACATATTTCTACAAATAGGTTATGGCTATGCAATAAATTCTAGCTAATCCTCCCTGTTCCAACAAAACCACTACTTTTACTTAGAAAGACAGCCTAATATTAACCCCTCAGTGCCCAAGCCCAAGGAATAGGGGCGCCGACTCTTCATTAACTTCTTCAAGCTGATTATGGGTGTTGGAATATTAGAAGAGGGGCAGGGAGAGGAGTAAATTGATAAGCCTTGTCTGTGTCTTCACTGCATCCAGCTGAAATTCCAGGACATCAGAGGTTCAAGCAGATCTGCTCAGCTCACTTGATGAGTAGATACACTGAGGCTGTGTATTCTGCAATATACAATTCTCAAAACAAATTTTAGTATCAAGATAATTTTTTGTTTGAATTCTGGAATCTAGTCTTCTGGCAGCCTGCCTCTCTCATGTCTAATCCACATAATTCTGGGAGTTTCTATCAGGGTGTAATCCCACCATCCTCCATCACCTCCCTGCTCTCAAATTCCCCAACACTAGAGAATCAAAACTTTCAGGCACCAAGGTCCTCTACTTCCATTGATGCCTAACCCCTTACCCCCATCCCTGCCCCTCCAATTACTATGAGGGTGTGCTCCCACTATCTTCTCATTCCCATCTCCATGGTCTTGAAATTCCCCAACACTAGGGAATTCGAACTTTAAGATATCAAGGCTGTCCACTTCCACTGATGCCTGGCAAGGCCACCCTCAACTACCTATACAGGTGGAGCCATGAACTCCCTCCATTTGTGTTCTCGGGATGGAGATTTTAGAATGGCTACTCCAGCTTGTTTATTAGGGCCATTTGCTTGAAAAAATGTTTTCCAGCCTTTTACTCTAAGGTAGAATCTGTCTTTGTCACTGAGGCTGGTTTCCTGTATGCAGCAAAATGCTGGGCCTTGTTTATGTATCCAGTCCATTAGCCTATGTCCTTTTTTTTTTTTTTATTGGATATTTTACTTACAGATGTTAAGGAACAGTGATTGTTGCTTCTTGTTATTTTTGTTATTAGAGGTGAAATTATCTTTGTGTGGCTATCTGCTTTTGGATTTGTTGGAAGAGGATTACTTTTTTGCTCTTTCTAGTGTATAATTTCCCTCCTTGTATTGAAGCTTTCTTGCTATTATCCTTTGTAATGCTGAGTTTGTGGAAAGATATTGTATAAATTTGGTTTTGTCATGGAATATCTTGGTTTCTCCATCTATGGTAATTGAGAGTTTTGCTGGGTATAGTAGCCTGGGCTGGCATTTGTGTTCTCTTAGTGTTTGTATGACATCTGTCCAGCATCTTCTAGCTTTTATAGTATCTGGTGAGAAGTCTGGTGTAATTCTGATAGGTCTGCCTTTTTATGTTACTTGGCCATTTTCTCTTACTGCATTTAATATTCTTTCTTTGTTTTGTGCACTTGGTGTTTTGATTATTATGTGACAGGATGTATTTCTTTACTTGTCTTGTCTATTTGGTGTTCTATAGGCTTCTTGTATGTTTATGGGCATCTCGTTCTTTAGTTTAGGGAAGTTTTCTTCTATAATTTTGTTGAAGATATTTATTGGTCCTTTAAGTTGGGAATCTTCACTCTCATCTATCCTTAGACTTGGTCTCCTCATTGTGTCCTGGATTTCCTGGATATTTTGTGTTAGGAACTTTTTGCATTTTGCATTTTTTTTGACAGTTGTGTCAATATTTTCTATGGTATCTTCTGCATCTGAGATTCTCTCTTCTATCTCTTGTATTCTGTTGGTGATGCTTATGTCTATGACTCCTGATTTCTTTCCTAGGTTTCCTATCTCCAGGGTAGTCTCCCTTTGTGATTTCTTGATTGTTTCTACTTCCATTTTTATATGCTGTATAGTTTTGTTTAATTTCTTCACCTGTTTGCTTGTGTTCTCTTATAATTCCTTAAGGGATTTTTGTGTTTCCACTTTAAGAGCTTCTACCTGTCTACCTGTGTTCTCAAATTCTTTGAAAGTGTTATTTATGTCCTTCTTAAAGTCCTCTTTCATCATCATTAGAAGTGATTTTAAACTGAATCTTGCTTTCCTAGTACTATGGGGAATTCAGGACTTTCTTGTGTGGGAGAACAAGGTTCTAATGATGCCAAGTACCTTGGGTTGCTGATGCTTATGTTCTTGCACTTGCCTTTTGCCATCTGGATCTCCTTAGTGCTACCTGTCTTGTCTCTGACTGGAGTCTGTCTTTCCTATTATCTTGGTTTTATCAAAACTGTGTGGGGTGGGAGTTGCTATTAAGGTAAGAGCTGAGGCCCAAAATCTGCTCAGTCCAGGAGTGACTTCCTGGGTCCTAGTGGGTTCACTTTACTCCCAGTTTGGGGCAGGTATTGCTGTCTGCTTACCTAAGATAATGCCAGGGTTAGAGCACCTGAGAGCCCCACTTGGTTCTGAGAGATTGGGGACAGAGCTACCAACCAAGATCTTCTCAGTGCTCAGGCCCAGACAGAAAAAAACAAACAAACAAACAAACAAACAAACAAACAAAAAAAAAACAGTGCTCTGGGCCAGGAGTGACTTCATGGGACCTTGTGGGTCCCAGTTACTCACTGTTTGGGGCAGGCATTGCTTTCTCCTTACCTAAGATAATGTCAGGCTCAGAGCACCTGGGAGCCCTGCTTCCTCCGGGTTCTTAGAGATTAGAGGACATGAGAGTTTCTTTAGGGGTCTGTTTATTTGGCATTCTGTCTGTCTTTGAAATTTAGGAGGTGTGTCTTAGAGTAGGAAAGTTTTATTTCATAATTAATTTTTTCTTTGTCTTTGATTTGTTTTATTGTCCTTCTATAATATGTAGAATTATATGAGCATTTATGCAAAGACAAACTTAGAAAGCTTCTCAATTACAAGTTAAACAAATATACATGTACACATATATATGAAAAACTATAAAACATTCATAAATTGAATCACATTAAAGTCAAAATTTCCATGAACCTAATACATAATTAAGATAATAAAAATCTCAAGAGGAAATATTTTTGACCCCTACATATGTAAATGCAGAATATATAGAAGAGCTGTAAGATAATGATGAAAAACAGGATGTAAAATATAATACAGGAACAAACAAAAGCTGTTTTGGCAAGGAAAGTTTATGAACAGTCAATGAGCCTTTAGAAAAAATATCAGTGGAAGGACCCATGTCTCCAGCTGCATATGTAGCAGAGGATGGCCTTTTCGGGCATTAATGGGAAAGAGACCCTTGATCCTGTGAAGGCTCAATGCCCTGTGTAGGGGAATGTGAGGGCAGGGAGGAGGGAGTTGGTGGATTGGTGAGGGAACACCCTCATAGAAGCAAGAGGAGGGGGGTCAGATGGGGGTTTCAGGAAGAAAATAAGGAAAAGAAATGACATTTGAAATGTAAATAAAGAAAATACCCAATAATAAAGAAAAAAACTAGTCAATTAGATACACCCCCAGAGTTGCTAAAACTAAAATAATTTACAATAACAACTGTTTTTTAAAAGCTGAATAGGGTTTGGGGATATGTATATTAGTAATAAACCCTATGCACACAAATCCTAAGCACGAAAAGCCTATCTAGAGCAGCTGAAACTTGTATTTCTTTGTCATTTATTAAATAAAACTATTTTAAAAATCCTTTCATTATTTAATACTTTTAATTCTATAAAAATATAATAACTACCAAATCTAATTCACTTAGAGAATATATTAAGAATTCACTATACATTTGAATAAATTATACTCCACAGTTGTAAATAGCAAGCTATAGATAGTTGCAGTAATAGAAATATATTGCTTATTCATTATACTGAGTAATCATAATGAGGTGAAACTCTATATACTTATGACTACATTTGTGTCAGTTTCAAACATAGGAGAATTAATATGTCCCTTATACTAGTAGTTGTAATTAAGAAGAAAAGCATGAAGTTTTCAGGAACACAATATCTTTATTTCTGTATAGGTTAACTGAACATAAGTAGTATTAAAATCATTAAATGTAGGACTAAGGCTTAAATCCTAATTTATATATCTAACTTTTGTGAAAGGAAAATAAATTTGGGGAATGAAATTTAAAATCTAGAAGAAAAATAAAAACAAACCTTCAGGAAGCCTTGACTCTATAGATTTGCTCACTTATTTTATTAGAGTTCTTGAACCATTACCATAAACTACTGAATGTTTATAAGACTTCTATGAGAACATGATAAGCGTGTGCATACATACCAACATACACATGGATGTGTCATGTCCATCAGATAGGACAGTTTCATCTCAGTTTTTAGCAATGAGTTAGCCAAGCACAGGCAATATTATATATGTCATCATAGGTCAGCATCTAACTAAAAATCTCAGGGTATTTTAAGGGAAGGAAAAACATCCTCATTAGTGTCAGGCTTTAGCTATCCCTGGGAGAGTTGTCCCTGGTACTTAGGCCTCAGAGACATTCTCTTCATTTGAAAGGCATACTGGCAATAATAGCTTAATTAAAAAAGACCTAGGGGATTAAAGCACCTTGATGTGCTGGTGGTGGGTGGGGGTTGGGGTTGGGGTGAAGAGGTAGTGTGTGCTGAGGTGATGAGGGTAGAATGGAGAGAGGATCAGAATGACAGGGGACTGAAAGGAGGGGCATGATATGTAAAGTGAATCAATAAATTAAAAAATTTAAAAAGAAAGATCTAAGAAACTCGTGATTATGATCCTATATGAACATTCAGATCTAATATCACCAATTTATCAGTGCATCAAAATACAGACACACAAGCCTCAGACAGCTTTGATATTGACTGGTGAAGACTCCCAAATTCAGGAGACCCTTACTCAAGTCTCAGGAATTCGAGAACACCCACAAACTCCAAGACACCGTACCTAGATGCAATCAGCAGAGGTTTATTAGGGAAGAGGGCTGGCAGCCAGCGTTCAAACTGCACACTCGTGCACAAGTACAGAGTACAGTTTGACCCCGCGTCGTGGGCTCAGGAACTTTTTATAGTAAGGGGTAGGGAAAGGAAGGAATTTTCGAGTGGTTACACATGATTGGTTGTTTTATAAATTTTGAACTCAGCAAGCTGTAACACTGGAAAATACCTCAAGGGGGTGAGGGGTAACCAAGATAAGTGGAAAGTTAGTTAGTTCTTGGAACCACCCAGATGACTTGCATCTTTCTTTGTCAGGAATGTGTCTTCCTGCTTTGGGCCTTCCCCACCCACAGGTGGGTTCTTTTCCTTGAGGCTTGAGGAATGCTAATACTCTTCCCGGGATGTATCCCAGGGCAGTGAAGGCCTGAAATCCTACATTCAGTTCTGTCTTCTTGGAACTAGTGAGCCTGTATATATTTTATAAAATGATCTTTATAATTTTTCACTCTACACTGGAAGACTACAGGAGTGAAGGCTACCAGATCATGTGATTATTTATGACTGCTTTTCTAATTAATTTTTATTTTTGTAACTTTGTGCTTTGCATCCAACCACTCGTAAGACAGGAAAATTATGGCTAGACAAATCAACTAAAATTATTATTTCTCTTTTATATTCATAGTTAAAAAATCAAGAACTCCAGGTGATTATCGCTGATAATTTGCGGTGATTGTTTTATTTATGGCTATGAATAACCCACTTCCTAGCCCTTCGTTCGATTCACAAGGTGAAATGGTTACAACAGCTAACAGATGTTTCCAGTTGTTTGTATTCATAAGTGTTTTGTTAATCTACTTCCATAAAACAGCATTATTCCTAATCATATCAGTGAGCACCTGGGAGCAAACTAGCAAAATCACTCCCCTCTTGGTAAAAGCAAACAGGAGTCCCTTTGCGACATTCCCTGTTGCAGGCAAGTCAGGTGCTCAGCTCTCATTCCTAGATCAGAAGAGTGAAGCCAGATGGTTCTTCTTTCTTCTGAAGTGCGCTCCCATGTCTGTCAAAGATCTAGGGAAAGCTTAATTAGATTTCTTTTCAATTTCCTTTTCACGGGAAGAAAAAAGAAAAATGATTAAAAGTCAAAAAATCAAGTTGTTTGTTTTGATGAAAACATAATGATTCCTGAGAACATTTTATTCTTTTCTTTTTTTTCTTGTAGTGTATTACAAAGAAGTTATAGAGGATTAAGAACATTCTAGGATGACTTATGTGCATAATTTTCTTCAGAAAAAAATTTAATTTCAACATATGAACATTTCTTTATCAAACAAGAAAAATAACGATTGTGCTTTTTTAATTGATAAAAAAAATATCATCAAGGTGTATTATAAATCTTCAACTCACTTGGAAAGTCATTATTGTGTATAGGTATGATATATGCCACAATGCAGCTCTAACTCAGAGGCTGTCATTAATAAAAAGGGAACAGAGGTGAGCATGGTGGCTCATGTGAACAGGCAATACTACCATATGACAGACTGAGGCAAAAAAATTATATTAAGTCTCTGGTCAAACTGGGTCATACAATGAGATTCTTTTTCAAACAAACAAATAAAAACAGAAAAACAAGATTTCAAGATAAACTATTTAATGCCCATGTAAGAACTGATACTTTCACTAATTTCTACTAAGAAAAAAATACATACATACATACATACACACATATATACATATACTTTTAGGTTTAGCAAAAACTTTGGGATTACTAACCTTCATTTCATCTATATATTCAATAAGACAATTTAGTAAGTAGTATTTATATTTATATTACTACTATTTTGGAACAGAAATTTTAAGTTAGGTATGTATTCAAATATTTTTGAGAGATTACTTGTTAGTATATAATTGACAACATGAATATGGTGTATGTTTGCCTAGAATATCTGAATCCGTAATTATCAACCACATAGCCATACACACACACTCACATGCACACATACATATAAACACACATACACACACACACACACACACACACACACACACACACACAAACACATGCCCACAAAAACATATATAAGCACAAAGCACACACAGAGTACAATGATAAAAATTCCAACTTATGGCTGCACTTGAAGATCATAACAAAAGAGATAGCAAATTGAACATTGTCATACATTGTCATTGTTTCCAAATAGTTCTATAAAACTGTTATAAGGTCAAAAATTATGTAGACAAATTTTAATCATTTACTGCTTGATTCCTTGATTACTAGAATGCCTTCTACAAAAATTAACAGAATTTTGAGGTTAATTGGGTAATTTTAACTATATTTCATGACTTCTAATATGATTCTACATCTTGATTTCCTTTCTATAACTATGACATTTTAAATATGAGTGTCCTGGCTAGTTTGTTGTTGACTTGACACAGGAAATAGCCATTTAGGAAGGAATCACAATTGAGGAAATGCCTCCATAAAATTTTCATGTAGGAAACTCTGTAGTGTAATTCTGCAATTAATAATTAATGTGGGAGGACACAGTCCACTGCACATAGGCAGGTAGTCCTGGCTGTATAGGAAAACAGGCTGATCTGGATGCAAGCCACCAGGATGCAACCCATTAATGAGTATTCTTCTATAACCTTGTATCTGTTTTTACCTCTAGGTTCGTTCCTTATTAGAATCCCCACACTGATTTCTATGTACGTTGTACTACAAACTAGAAGATAATATAAAAACCTTTCCTCTTCAAGTTGCTTTTTTTTTCTTCAACAGTATAAACCTTAAGAATACAGAAATTATTTTAATTAGCATAGAGGCATGGAGTATTGTTGTGACCTGACTACTGGTTTATTGGGAGGATTATGGAAGGAAAGGGCCCTGGGCACATACCCAAAGATGCTGCACCATACTACAAGGATATGTGCACCACTATGTTCAAAGCAGCCTCATTTGTAACAGGCAGGATCTGGAAACAACCCAGATGTCCCTCAATACTGGATACACAAAATTTGGTTCATTTATACAATGAAATACTATTCAGTTACTAAAAACAAGGACATCATGATTTTTTTTAAGGCAAATGGATTGAACTAGAAAATGCCATGCTGAGCGAGACCCAAAACATGCATGGTATGTATTCGCAGATAAGTGGATTTTAAAAATTAAGTTCAGAATACCCATGATACAAGGCTGTATGATACAGGCTGTATGAAGCTCACCAAGAAGGAGGCCCAAGTGTGGCTACTTCAATCTCACTTAGAAAAAGGAACAAAATCATGGAAGACATAGAAAGAGAGGGAACTAGGTGGGAGAATATAGGGGAAGACATAGGGGGCAGGATCAGGTATGGGGGAGAAAAGAGAGAAGAAGAATGAATGGAAATATGCAATAGTGTTGGGTGGGTGGACAGGGGGAATCTCTAGAAAGTCCCAGAGACCAGGGATGTGAAAGGCTCCCAGGACACAATGGGGATGACCTTAGCAGAAATGCCCAACAATAGGGAGATGGAATCTAAAGAGATCAAATGCAGTAGATAGACATGGTCCCTAGTGAAGTCATGGGGTATCCTACCCATCTTCAGAATTTTGACCCAGAATTGTGCCTATCTATTGAAAAAGCAGAGACAAAAGTGAAGAAGAGAATGAAGGAATGACCATCTAGTGACTAATCCAACTTGGGATCCATCCCAAGCACAGGGGCCAAATCCTGACACTATCACTGATGCCATGTTGTACTTGCAGACAGGAACCTAGCATAGCTGTTCTGAAAGGCTCTGCCAGCAACTGACTGAGACAGATGCAGATACTTACAGCCACCCATTGGAGTGAGGACAGGACCTCTACGGGAGAGTTAGGGAAATGACTGAAGGAGCTGAAGGGAATTGTAACCCTTTAGGAAGACTAATAGTATCTACTAACATCGACCTCCAGAGCTCCAGGAGACTAACCCACCAACCAAAAAGCACACATGGGCTTGTCCATGGCCCTGGGCACATAAGTAGCAGAGGTCTGACTTGTCTGGCCTCAGTGAGAGAGGTTGTGCTTATTCCTGTAGAAACTTGATGCCCAAGGAAAGGGTGAAGCTTGTGGGTGTGAGTTGGGGGTGGGTGGTTGAATTGGAGATGAACTCTCCCAGAAGCAAAGGGAATCGGGTGAAGAACTTAGGGAAGAGGAACCAGGAATGGGGGACCACATTTGGAATGTAAATAAAAAAAAAATTCGCTCTGAAAAACCACTGAGTGCTCAGATTTTAATGTGCCATTCAATGATAGCTTGGAAGAAAAGAGTGATGAAGGCAATGCAGACAATGGTGACTTAGTTTGTGAAATTTCTCAAGTAAAGAAAGATCATCATCACGATTTATGTAATGTTTTCTGTTAAGACTCTTCAGTGTCTGTGGATGAGAATTATGGGAGTGAGTGACTGGGAGGTGGACAGTGAGTGGGATGTAAAATAAATAAGTTTAAAAACAAATCTGCACTGTCTGGTAAACAGGAGCTGATGAGGTCACTGATTAACATTGATCAGACTAATGAAAACAAACTTTAGAGTGACAATTGGTATTGTTTAGCAAGAGCTGAGAATTCTGTGGTAATTAAGAAGAAGTCAGCCTCACTGAAATGAAATATTTTTATTAAGAGCACCTATGGTCCAGAAGGGCTGAAACTGTATCTAATGCTAGCAGCTAAACTTTGTAATATGTAAACATCTCCCAGGTTATACTGGTTTGACCAGTATGTTCAGCACTGTGAGAGTATGAAAGAGGCTATTCAGAAATGTGCAGGCTCAGTTAAAATAAAATGCAGAGGACTTTCAGGATCATGGAGAACAGTTGAGGCTTTGTACTATGTTGCAGAGTCACTGTCTCTGAAAAGGTCCAAAAGAGGCTGTTGGTGAAAGTGCAGTCAGTTTCAGCAGTCAAAACCACCAATTCAATGATGCCAGTACCATGCCAAGAATAGCTACTGTAGAATGCAGCCATCATGGGGATACAAGGCATGGTGTATGTCCCACATATATCAGTCAAAAAAATTGAGAGCCCCCTAAAGACTTTGTCACTGAGATTATGTGTGATCCCATACATTGGATCATGAGTTACTTATACCATTGTAGTTTGGGTTTGCTTTGTTCAGATTGTGAATCTGTCCTGATGTAGTCTTTTGTTGGTAAGGAAATATTTAACTTATTTTGATTTTACAAGTTCCTACCTAGTGTGAAGAGAACTTGGAGTTTTAGAAAGACTTTAGATAATTTAGAGAGGCTGAACTTCTAAACTATTTGAATGGTTAAGAGTCTGTGGGAATTTTAAAGGTTATAATATAAAGGTTATGTTTTAAAGTGTTGTGTTTCTGTGTTAAAGTTAAAAAGGGTCAATTGTAACTGTTATTGCTATGTCAACTTGACAGAAGCTAGTGTCATTTTGGGAGAACTGAATCTCAGGCACTGGTTGACATGTGGTTAAGGTTGTGGTGCATTTTCTTGGTTAATGATTAATGTAGGAGAGACCATATTACTGTGGGCAGTGCCACTACTGAGTGTGGTGGTCCCAAGTGCTATAAAAAAACAGAGTGAGGACACCATTACCGAGCAAAACAGTAAGTCTTGCACTTTCATGGTCTCTACTTCAATTCTTGCCTCCAAGTTCCTACTCTGAGTTCCTGCCCTGGCTTACATCAGTGATGGACACATAAATGGTAAGGCAAAATAAATTGTTTTCTACCAAAGTTGCTTTTGATCACAGTGTTTTATAACAAGAATAGAAAACCTCAATAAAACAGTGTGGAGAAAAACATGGTATGAGACTGCAAAACCTTTTGTATTTGTTTTTGTCCTGTGCCTTGTATTTCATATCCTATGTCTGATAAATAAAACTGGCCCACAGAATATCAGTGCATTATAAGTAATATAAACCTCGCTGGTACAGCAATGACAAAGAGTCACAAAACCATTACACTGAGTATCCAGCACAGTTAGGTGTGAAGAGAAGGGGAGGGGTTGAAAATGATTCAAAAAAATGAGGTTACTATAATTCAATATGAAAAGAAAATATAGATATTTATTAATATGATCTAATAAAAGAGAGACAAAGCAAAATGTCATTATATTCATTCCAAAGAAAAAGTTCATTTTCAGTTTATTATAAGTTATTTACACCACACAGCATCTTTAGTATCTTTTATATGAAGAATCATATAATCTCAAAGTAAAAATACTTCAACTTCTTAATTTTCTAGTTCCTATTTCCACATCACTTGCCACATCACTCTAGCTAAGACTTCAAGTACTATATTGAATGGGGGGAGGGGTTTTCTGTTCTTGATTTTACTGTAAATTCTTTGAGTTTGTTTTTGTCTTCTTCTATTTAACAAGATATCAGCTATAGGCTTGTTGTATGTGGCCCTTATTATGTTAAAATAAGTCCCTGTATTCCTAGATTCTCTGGTACTTTAATTGTGTCATTAAACAAAAAAGAAAACACTGATGACTAATGTTGGCTCGGGTGTGGAGAAAGGAGAACACTTATTCACTGATGGTGGGGGTGCAAACTGGTTCAGCCTTTAAGAAAATCAGATGAAGGTTTGTCACAAACCTAAAATTAGATTTACTGCACAATCCAGCTCTACCACTCTTATGCTTATGCATACACACATGCACACACACACACACACACACACACACACACACACACACACAGAGACATGATTCTATAGTCTTATATAATAAATGGATGATGAAAATATGGTGTTTACAAAATGAATAGTATTCAGATGAGAAAATAATAAAATTATGAAACTCAGAGGTAAATAACCGGAATAGGAAACATTCATCCTGAGTCAGAAAATATCCTGTATGTTTTCTTCTACTTGTGGATGGAACAATTAGATATATGTTTCATTTGGAATAGCCATATAGAACAAAATATTAGTAAGGGGCCATATGGAGAAGGGATTTCAGAAAGTTGAGGTAATTTGTGGCTTAAAAACAAATAACATAAAAGCAAAGGTTAAATTTCCCATTCTGTAAGAGATAAGAAGGTAGTAAAGAAAAAATGATATTGAGATGGATTAATAACATCAAGGAATTTTGAGGAAGTTATATGAAAGCCTACTACTGTAGAATCTTCTCAACACATACACACACAGAGACACAGACACAGACACACACACACACACACACACACACACACACACACACCTATTAAATTGAAGTTAATCTATAATCGAATGACAATGCCCCCACTAGACATCAGAGGCTAACAAATCAGAGTCCCAGTGTTCACACAGGGTTACCCCTTGGAGTTTTTGAACAACAAATTTCCATAGAATCCTAAACATTATTCTGTACTTCCCATGCTATTACTTTTGACATAGAATGTGATAATAATACCATATTGCAGAAGATAATATGAACTTGAATCTAAGAACATGATAATATCAAGTTGATACTAATTTGAAGTACAATCTCCTAATGGGTTGGCTTTCAGAATTCTGAAAAGTGCTGTGCATGAGGACAGAAGAGAAAAGTAATCACGCATCTTACCCAGCTGCAAGCTACGATAATGACCAGCTAGGCAAAACACATAGCTAAATGGTGCAATGGTATTAGGAATGTCTTAGAAGTAACAAATACCTCTCTGATTGAATAGAAGTTTGACTCCACAGAATTAAATTCATACCTGATATAATTAGGCAAAGAATTTGTGGATATACAGATCATGGACACCATAGAAGAAGCTACTACTAACATTATCCTAAATTGAAATAGTAAGAAACAATTCCTAATGGCTTATGATTATGCCCATAGATTAATGCATCTCTTAACTATATGAAAGAAGATTAAATTTATAATATATGGTGATTAAAACAGAGACATATTACTGGCTTCAGCACAGAAAATAAGATATTACATATTACATATTATTCAGCTGTAACTATGAAACCTTGTCATATCGCTTCCTCCCAAGGCTCATAAATCATTTTGGATCATGAGGTGTAAGACTATAAGAGCCAGAGTCAGTCTATGAATAGAAGAAAATAGTATTCTCACCACACAACAGAGAAAATACACATACAAACTCATAAGACTGTGACTGCACTTAAAAGACCTGTGAAAGCTTAAGTCATACCAAATCTTAGCTTAGAGAGCAGAGATGGAGGTGAAGTCACACCCATAACTGTTGTATTATTGGCAATTGATGACTGGTGAAAAGGTGGAGTTTTTGTTTGTTTGGTTGGTTTATTTTGTTGATTTTTTTTAGTACTTTAACCTCTCAAGAGAAGTCTATATGCCTATGAATATATGGGCAGAACAAATTGAATGTGATGGGCTATCAGGAAGAACAGAAAAGTCATATAAATAAAGAACAGAATTAGATCTAGGAAGAGTTGGGGATTCAGATCATCAAAATAAATTTTATTAAATTCCTAAAATAAATGTAAAATAAATAGCAACAGAAATTGGGGAAATATGAACTATGGATGCTGATGCTGTCCTGCTTTTGTAAATAAAGTTTTATTGGTACTACTACATCTGCTAATAGTTTTATGTATGTAGTTAATGCTTTTCTGAGAATGTTAATCCTCAATGACATAAATAAATTACCCTAGATTCCTGAAATATTAACTATATGGGAGTTTTGGTATACAAGTGAAATTCTTGTGCAGAGTTATATGCCACAGTTTCTATCTTTTAAAGTGAAATTTCTGTTATGTTTGTACTGAAGTTTCAAGTGAAACTAGTGACCTCCAAGTCAGTGGCTTAAGAATAACCCATCATTATTCCTCATGACTGTGCATTTTATTTAATATTTTATCTATTTTTATAGGAACATGATTGTGTGTGTGTGTGTGTGTGTGTGTGTGTGTGTGTGTGTGTGTGTCCACAAGATATGGGCTGTGTAACTGTCTCTTTCTTGTTAACCATTTAAGGATTAGTGTCAGGCCTTGGACGAGGTACTCCATTTAACCTGTGCCCTTCAGTCACATAACATACAGGTAGAAAGCTCTCCTGGATTTTTGGGGGGAGTGCACACCATCTACACCCATTCACCATGCCATGAACAATAAAAGCTTTGGAAAACCAGACTCCACGTGTTGCTTGGGCCTTCCTGCGCCTGCCGCCAGATTCCCAGCCTTTGGAACCTTGAACTGCAGCCACCTGCCCAAAGCAGCTGTGTGGCCCTCGTGGCTTTGTCCCCACTGCCCGACAACTCTCTGTGCCAGAGTTCTTCCCACAGATTAGAGTTTTTTCTTATACCAGACAAGATAACAATTATTTCAGACATTGCATACTACCTAGTCATTTTGTAACTTTATCTTGATATATAAGGATAAGCATTATTTTCAGTAAAAATTATTGTTTTTACATTTCAATTAAGAAAAATCAAACAACATATCTTGGTCAAGTTTTTCTATCTTCCAATTAGTTCCAAATCCTTAAGGGATTAGGAGTAAAACAAGCATGGCTATACTAATAGCAGATAAAACAGACTCCTAACAAAAAGTAATCAGAAGAAATAAAGAGGGTACTTATTTTTAAGTAAGGGAATAGTTAGCTTAGAAGACACTACTATACCAAACATACATGTATTATAATCTGGGGCACACAATAAAATAAATAATTTTTAAAAATGCATAAATATTACTTGATGAATAGTACAAAATTTCAAAACCTTACTTTCTCTAATCAATAAGTCATCTAGAGAAAATAAAAATAAATAGAATCACCAGAATCATCATATGTCAAATAGACTTAGCAGATATCTAACCAAGCATCTAAGACTACAAATTCTACTCAGAAGCACATGATAGTTTTTCTAAAATAGACAACTTTCTGTATCATAAAATAAATCTTAAAATTAAAAAGACTGTGAACTTATATTTCAACATTAATTTGAGGAATTTTATGTATTTTAAAATTATACTATTCACTGTCGCACTAGCATGCTAATAAAAACAAAGCAGCAACAACAAAAATAAAAAAAATTCAAAACAAAACATGGCAAAAGGACCTTTCTTAATTCCAGGAATGTAGCAGAACCTAACAGACTCAGTGTAATAAGAAAATGAAAAATGTACAAAGGGTGGAGTGCCAGGCAGGTAAGGGCAATGACTAAAATCAATAAGCACTTGCCACATTCTAACAAGGATACTATATTGATTTTTCAAACTTCAGTCTTTTTACATTTGGATACTTTCCATTTGACATGTATCAGCAAGCTTATATTGATGTATACAGGTAATATTAAATTTTCCATTTATCAATTAAATGATGTAGAAATATAATGACAAAATACATGTCAAGTCTATGTTCTGTAAAAATCTCTATTTTTAGATTTTTGCTATTATTTTTATATTAGGGTGTATTTTTTATTAATAACTTCTCAGAATTTTATAACTTGAATATTTTACTTTGAAGAAAATCTTGTTACAAATCACCGTATGTCAATTAAAATTAGTTACTAGCTTATGTTCTTGTTATTTATAGTTAAATAGGACATTTGACACGTGGGCTGAATTACTAAAGTGCTTACTACACATACATAAGATGCAGAGTTTCATTTCATTCACCATGTAATAAGGTGACACATCCCTGGATCCTCTACCCTTGAGGAGTTGGAGGTAGAGACATGCAGATTCCTCCACCTTCTTGTAAAGTTAATTTAACTGAATCAATGAGCTTGATCAAAGAGATAAATAAGAGATTCTGTCTAAAGAACATATGGGTGGACATTAAAGAGGATGCTATGTCACAGGCGCATGCACATGTATACACAAATCTGCTACACACACAGAACTACAGGTACTATTGAACCACTATCTAAACCACTATCTAAAAGTGTTTTCTCCAACTTGATGTTAAAGTCAGTTTTGTAGAGGAAGCTTAAAAATGAGAGGTAATAATCTAAAAAGAATTAGAAAGTGAAATATGAGAATAGCATAACAGATTAAACAGAGAAATACTAGTTCCTCGATGAAACAATGGGCATATACACCCAGATAGTGAGGAAATAGAGGTCTTCCTTTTGTTGGGGTGGCTCCATTTGATCTTTTCTTCTATTCCCATCTCTAATACTTTGTGACTAACTCAACTGCTCAACCTCTGGGATGCAGGTAGCAGACCTTTGTTTTTATTCCCTGTCTTGCATTACAGCTTTTTCAAATTTATCCACAGACAAGTTGTAGCTTGCCTGCCTTTGGCCATTTCCTAGGTTAACTCTATTCCCTTAGGACTTGATCTTAAGGTGAAGCAAGTTCACTCTAGTTATTTTTCACCACCCATTTAAGCCTTTCCTTCTAGCCTATCTTCATCTATCTTCATTTCTTTTTGACTCCATGGTCAACTTCATGGGGCAGCTATCTAGCAGGAACTTCACACATAAAACACTTGGATTGGACCCAGAAGTGCTCTTTACCAGAGACCTCTGTGCTACTATACTTGGCTGGAACTCAGGGACTCTACATCTGCAAATGTTGGTTATGACTCAGATCAGGCAACATCAGACAAAGAAGGCAACACTCATCCAGCAAAAACAAGACATTATATTTTCACCAAGAAATGAGGAAACTCAAAGCTTCAGATAATATGCCTTCTCCAGAAGCCAGAAACCCTATTTAATCTAGTCCAAGAAAAGCAATTTATACAAAACACAAGAAAATAACTTCAAATAAGAATAATAAATATGCTTAGACTCCTTAACTCTGTGAATAAATGCCTTAATGAGGACCATGAAAACACAAATATCAGAATGAAATAAAAAAAATCAAGACACAAAATAGAATATTTAAAAGGAATAAAATGACTAAAGAAAACCATATTAAAATGAATCTTGAAAGGAAAAATATCTCAAGGTATCAACAAAACCTCAAAGGTATAACTTTATAAGAGATTAAAAGATGTGGGAAACATCAGTATTACCCAGGTGCAAATACTGCATCATACAACATAGACCTAATTTTGCAATTTATCCTGGTACAAGAGTGCTCCAAGTGTTATGGGTATAACCAACCATATTCTGATTGGATTTAAGCATGAGTTCATAAGACAAAACCCATACATGCCACTGCCTATATGTTCAAGAACTTGAGACTGGATAGCTCATAGGCCTATTGGAAAACCTACTACCATTATACTGCTATAGGAACATGGTAATAAAATGTCCCCAAATGACAAATTTTTATAACCATAAAGTAGAGTAATAATGTTCAAGCTGTACCAGGCAAGCTTTCTGAAATAAATAATAATTTATAAGGAGATTGATAGATGGAAAATGTGCTGAAAATGAGAGACTTTGGACCATTTAGTCATAAATAAGATGTCTTTACAATAATAATATTTCAAGGTTCAAGAATCTATGTGGAAGAGGAGGTGGAAAGACTCTAAGAGCCAGAGTAGGTAGATAAAGCCAAGGAAACTCTTCCAGGTACAATGTGAAATCACAGAGACAGTGAGAGTATGCACATGACAGGATCAAATTACTGAAAAAAAATGGAAATGATGCTGGGAATGAAAACATGCAGTAAGTCAAAACATAACAGGTCAGTAAAAAGTCACACCAATACACTGTTTCAGATAAACAGTAAATGATCACATTTAGAAGACAAAGAAAAAAAGAATAGGATCCTGAAAAAAATCAATAATTCACACATACATACTATATATAATACACACATATGTAATATACATGTAAACACACACATAATGCACATATAGATGTATATACTACAAACATGTGTGTGTGTGTGTGTGTGTGTGTCTGTGTCTGTGTGTATCTGTGTGTGTGTGTGAATGAAACATGACAGAGTAAGATGAGCTCTAGGATACCATGATATACCATAATTTCAACTCCTAGTCATATAAGAAAATACTACATCAAATGCAAATGAAATATTTCAAGTAAAAAAAATATTATCATTTGTAGAGTAAGACATACCTATCTGATGTTAAGAAACCAACAAAACATCAAATTGACTAGATTAGAAAAGAAACTCCATGATATTTTGTAGTTAAACACTGAAGCCATAGATGAAACAAAGAGTATGAAAGTTTCCCACATGACAGTCACAATATTAATCTACTTAAAACCACAGCATAGATGGGTAGATAATCTCCAGGTCCTACCCTTATGGAAAAGCTATTGTCATTAATGTAAATGTGCCACGCTCCAAAAAGATTGTTTTATAACCATAAACATACGGACAGTAATTAATGGATTTAGAAATTATAAAAGAATACGTTGTGAACAGAAAGTTAGAATTGGATCATGTTAAGGAGATTTCTGTAACATTAGAGGGGGAATATAAGAATATGATCATGTTTTAATATATACACGTATGATATTCTTGAGAATAAACACAAGTTAATATTAAATGAAAATATATACTTCTTATAAAAATGAAGAGACTTCTTACCAAAATGGAACAAGAATTTAAATAAAATTTAGCTTATCAATGGATTTGTGATTATGACATGTTTTCTCAAACTATAGTCTGTTCTGTGGTCCCATATCACAACATTGTTTTGTTGATATATCTCATTCATTTATCAAGATGTAATATTACAATTTTATTTATTTATTTATTTATTTATTTATTTATTTATTTATTTAAAATTCCAGATTTTATTCTCCTCCAGGTCTACCATCTGACTGTTCCACACCCCATACATCCTCCCCACCTGCTTGTCTCCATAAGGATGTCACACCCTCCCCCACCTCACCAGACCTCTAAACTGGGAGCCTCCAGTCTCTTGAGGGTTAGGTGCATCTTCTCTGACTAAATCCATAACTGGAAGTCCTTTGATATGTTCGGAGCCTCATATCAGCTGGTGTATGCTGCCTTGTTGGAGGTCCAGTATCTGAGAGATCTTGGTGGTCCAGGTTAATTGAGACTACTGGTCCTCCTACAGGGTCGCCATTCTCCTCAGCTTCTTTTAACTTTCCCCTAAGAAAATTGAAAATAAATTTACCTGAAGACCCAGCAATACCACCCTTGAGAATATACTCAAAATATGGCCCACAATGCCACAGGGGCACATGTTGTGCTATGTTCATAGCAGCCTTGTTAGTGAGAGCCAGAAGTTGAAAATAACCCAGATGTCCAATGACAGAAGAATGGAGACAGAAAATGTGGCTCATTTACACAATGGAATACTACTCAGTCAGCTATTATGAATGAGGACATCCTGAGTTTTGCAGGCAAATAGATGGAACTAGAAAATATCCTGAGTGAGGTAATACTACAATTTTAAAGAAACAATAATCTTTACAACTAGGTTATTATAATAAAAGCAGATACAAAATCTCAACATAATTAACCACATTAATGTTATGGTATCAGTAAGATTGCATACATTATTATTTATGTTGATATGTTTATTTTTGAGTTACACCATTGTTTAATTTATATAAATTGTGATGAGTTAACATAAGTACAAAATTAACATTAAAGATTGTTACTGTGAGATAACATCTGCATAATATAGCAGGGAAGCTCAATATATAAGATGTCAACAATATGACTATAAAAACAAGACATGAAAAATAACACTAGCAATTGACATACCAGTGTGGATGTAAAGTTACAAGTTATCACACTTAGATGAAGTGCTACAGGACCATATTTACTGAAATTAATTTAACAATGAAAATTAAAATTCATTTAAAAATGAAATTCTTTTTACTGTGTTTGGAGTACATGTTATTATTTTTAGAAACAGTTGTTTTTGGCATTTGTGTTCCGAGATATTGGCATTAAGACAGAATTACAATGACTTAAAAGATGAATCCCACACAGTTTTTCTGCCATTTATTGATTATCCTTCAGCTTATAAAGAGCTTGTAAGGTTAAAGCGTTTATAGATTTATCATGAACATTGATCTAATTTTTGCAACGTTGAAAGAAAGCAAATATAAATCTGGTTCAGGCAAAATACAAAGTGAACATTATTGCTAGAATACTAGATTTTAGCAATTTCTGGATTTTTTTTAGAAATCAGATGTACAGTTTGTAAACTTGTATGTAACATATAGGGTAATTATTATTATCTAATTAATTATTATCTAATTATTATTATTAATTATTATCTAATTCATTATTATCTAATGTTATCATTGTGTTCATATCTATGATTAATTCTGCTGAAATTAACCATGTGGACTCTAACACAGGGAATATATTTTTATTGTGGTTAAATTTGTTTAAATGAATCTAATTCATTAAGTCCCTGTATAGGAAATATATGAAGCTCATGAACATAGTATCATTATCTTGGCCTTTGTCTCTGTGTCTGATCTCTATCTCCTATGTTTATGTGCGGTGAACATGTGTGTCTATTTGTGGTAAATAGAATAATTATCTCTATTTTCTTCTATCTTTTCTGAAGTACTATTCCAATATGAGTCCTCACTAAACACATATGTATGAATTTCATATCATAATACATATAAATTTATGCATGCATCTATATAGTATATACTGTACTACATGCATATTAAAAATATTTTAAGTACTAAAGCTTATGATTTTATGTCATGCATATTTTGTAAAATTAACTTAAATACAGATTTTCAAAAGCATTATAGCCATAGCTTTTGTTTAGAGATAAATTGTTAAGCCAATTATTTTTTATAAATTTAGCACCCTTCGATATTCTGAAGGAATAATTATAAAACATTTTCTACTGCAAATAATTAAAGTTTTTTTGCAATGAATTAACTGGGTGAGAACCATTAGCTAATCCATTAAGGAGAGTGAAGAAAGACTGTATATACATTTGCAAATTGTGTACAAAGTTGAGAATTGTGTGGGTATCATGCTAGAAGCACATGCCTTCTTTACTCTCTAAGCCTACTACTATATATGAGAAGTCTCTGGGTGATTATATTTGTGCTTCCCTGTGAATCAAGTACATGGTATAATTTAAGCAGCTTCCTATTCCTCAACACATATTCAGTGTAGTTTCTTCCTGTGCCATACATTACCTGTTATTTCTGCATTAGTGAGAATATGAACTGCTGGCATTGACAAAATTAAAATGTAGGCCACAGGCTTTCAATTGTGAAGGCATAGAATGTTGTATAAAAATAATCTAATTTAACATAGTATCAAACTGTCTGGTATATATCAAGTGCTACCCACATGACATACCTAACTAAAATTAAAATAGGTCCTATTATTTTCAAGAGTATATTAAAATAAAAATAGAAATAATTTACATTAAAATATAATGAATTTAAGAGTAAATGTGAGTAGATCCACACATATGTTACACATACAAACATATATAACATGTTAACATTGTCATACTGTTAGAATCCACATGCACATATGTGGCCTACTTCTGACATGTACATTTTTTAAGTTGCTTTTTCTTATTCTATATTATTTCTCAAATTGTCAATGGCACAGGTCTCATATGTTATGATAACTTTGGGATAATTTCCTTTCTGTATTAATACTGATGAAAGACATCATTGAAAAGAAAAATAAAGAACACTAGGTTGCTGACTGGAGTCAGGCAGAGAGAGCTTTAGCTTTTGGCCTATTAGCAATATAAGCCTAGGAACACTAGATGTTTCTCACATGCTTTTAAATAGTTGCTTTGATGCTATCTCTAATATCCACCATAATACACAAAAATAGACAATATAAAACACAAAATATCTTTGTAAAGGTATGAATTCAATTCACATAAAAACTTCAAATTTGTCACAATAAAATTTTTAAAAAGTTCAAGATATCAAGTACATAGTTTAAGTAAAGTAGATAATAGGGTAAACAACTTCTGCATATGCTAGTATGAATTATTTTTTTTTAAAAAATGTATTGGTTATTTTACTTATTTACATTTCAAATGTTATACCCTTCCCAGTTTCCTCTTCTTAAACGCCCTGTCCCACCCCTCCTCTTGCTTCTATGAGGGTGATCCCCCATCCACCCACCCCCTCCTGCCTCACTGCTTTAGCATTACCTGACTCTGGGTATTAGTTTTCACAGGACCAAGGGCGATCCCCTCCCATTGATGCCAGATAAGGCCATCCTCTGCTACATATGCAGTTTGGGCCATGGGTCTCTCCATATGTATTCAGAAAGTCCCAGACAGAAAGTCCCAGATGCCAAGAAGGCAAGAGGCTCCCAGGACCCAACATGGGTGACATTATTTGAAATATCCAACAAAGGGGAGAGAGAACCTGTAGAGACAACATCCAGAGGTTGGTTACAGCCACCAGGTTGAGGGATGGGACTACCCACCTTTTTCAGAATTTTAAAACAGAATTGCTCCTGTGTAAAGCAAATACAGAGACAAAGAGCAGAGCAGAGACTGAAGGAAAGGCCATCCAGAGACTGCTCCACCTGGAGGTCCTCCTCACATGCAGCCACCAAACTCAGTCACTAATGCTGATGCCAAGAAGTGCTTGCAGACAGGAGCCTGATATCGATGTCTTCTGAGAGTCTTTGCCAGAAACTGACAAATACAGATGCTTACAGCCAACCAGCAGACTGAGCATGGGGATCCCAGTGGAGGAGTTAGGGAAGGACTGAAGGAGCTGAAGGGGTTTGCAACCCCATAGGAAGAACAATATCAAACAACTAGACACCCCAGTGCTCCCAGGGACTACACTGCCAACCACGGTATGAATTATTCTTAGGTGACTGGATTAAAATAAAAGTTTACAAAATTTGATAATATGTTTCGTAAATTCTTAAACATTAATTATATAATTTCTTACATTATTAATATTATATGTGAATTGAGTTTGTACATATTGTGAATATCCAAAATATATAAGGGTCCACATTCTGGAAAATCTGTTTTTTCTACTTATTAAGGATGCACAGTTGATCATTAGTAACTCTGGCCAGTATGTAATAAATTTGTTCCGATATTCACTGAACTCCTTACTCTAAAGCATTAATTACTTTACTTTAGAGATCCAATTATTTTATTATACCAAAATTCATTTTATCTCATATTAATTTCTATGGCACTTTCATGTAAGTGTATTCACAGTTTTTGATACTGAGCAATTTTGATCTGACTCCTTAAAAACATGAAGGTTCTTGCTTTATCACTTATTCAACATAAATCAGTGTCATAAGCTCATATCAATGGAAAACAATTTGTAAAAGAAATCAGAAAGTTAATTATTTATTTTTCATTCATTAATTAATGTATTTACTTATTCACTTTATGTCACAGCCCCACTTCCTCCTCTCCTCCTAGTTTCATGTTTATAAAGACAAACCCTTCTTTCATTTACTCTGCCTCTTCTCCAAAGAGAAGGGGAAGTCTCCCATGGGTACTAATCCTCCTTTGCATGTCAAATCACAGCAGGACTAAGCATCTTTCCCCCTGAGGCTATATATATACAAGGCAGCCCAAATAGAGGATCAGGATCCAAAGGAGGCAACATAGTCAGGGTAAGACCCCACTCCAATTGTAAGGAAGTCTATATGTAGACCAAGCTGATCATCTGCTAAAAATATATAGAGGGGCTAGATCCAGCCCATGCATGCACTTTGGTTGGGGAATTAGCCTCGGGGAACACCCATTGACCCAGGTTAGTTGACTCTGTAGGCCTTTGTTCTTTACCCCTCTGGCTCCTTTAATCCTTTCCCTTCCACAAGACTTTCTGAGCTCTACCTATTTGGCTGTGATTTTTTGCATCTGTTTCTATTAGACATTGGATGAAGCCTCTTAGAAGATCATTATGCTAGGATTCTGTCTGCATACCTAGCAAAGAATCATTAATATTGTCAGGCATTGGCTCTTTCCCAAGGAATGTGTTTCAAGTTCAGCCAGTCATTGGTTGGCCATTCCCTCAATCTCTGCTCCATATTTATCCCTGAACATCTTGTAAGCAGGACAAATTTTGTGAAGAAGGTTTTGTGGGTGGTTCGGATAGTCTCTGTCCACTGGGAGTCTCACTTGGCTACAAAAAGTGGTCACTTCAGACTCCATATCCCCAGATGCTAGGAATCTCAACAATCTCAACTAGGGTCAGCCCCATAGACTCCAGGTATCTGGCTCATCACAGAGATATTCCCTAAAGATCTCTCTCTCTCTCTCTCTCTCTCTCTCTCTCTCTCTCTCTCTCTCTCTCTCTC
>JADRCG010010496.1:2002947-2013512 GCA_019844195.1 Rhabdomys dilectus | reverse complement strand
CTCTCTCTCTCTCTCTCTCTCTCTCTCTCTCTCTCTCTCTCTCTCTCCCCTCTCCCTCTCTCTCTCTCTCCTCTTTCCAGCCCCTATTTTTCCCACACCTATTCCCACCCTTTTCTCTTCCCCCTCTCGTAAGTCAGTTCACACTGTTTCCTTTCCTTCATCTACTTCTTTTATTTTTTTATTTTTATTGGATATTTTATTTATTTACATTTCGGATGCCACCCCCTTTCCCCATTTCCCCTCCCTAGAAATCCCCATCCAATCTCCCCTCCTCCTTTTTGCTTTTATACCATTTTAATTACATGCAAGTATTAAGGTCAGTTCTAGGTTGAGGAACTAGCAATACAATAGATGCAAATAGTCAAGGAACAAGAAAGACAATAAACACAAATAGTCAAAGAACAAACAAGGCAATAAACAAAATTTTGTGAACACTCCTGTGATCACTGTTTTTAAGGGCTTATCAGGGTGACCAAAATATCTAAGCCTACTTCCCTGTCCTAACCAAAAGTCATTTTCGTGTCTGAAGCCTACTTTCTTGTTCTAGCCTAAGATTTAGATTCCTGCCTGAAATTACTTTTTTGTTTTAGCCTAATGTCAGATTCCTGCCTGAATCCCATGTCCTTGGCCTTGGACAATGTCATATTTCTGCCAAGCAGCCCATTTCCTTGTCCTTGGCCCATGTCATATTTCTGGAAAGCAAGCAAAAAGCTCTCTGCCTCTCCTCCCTTTTTAATTTTGTAAACAAGAATAAGACTGTTTTAGGACATTCTAACAAGAATGCCTTCCTTACCCATCATGGAATATGCATTATCAAAAGCAAATCATTTCTGTCTAGGGTTGGTAAGGCTCTGTGCAGAATCTTACCCGTCCTTGGCTTACCATCCTGTTAATTTAATAATTCTGTCTGGGGATCCATTTTCAGTTTCAAGTCATGTACTTTTTCTCCTTCAGAGTGAGATTCAAATACCTTCCCTTGGGCCCTCTTTGTTACTTTGCCTATTTGGGCTAGTAGACTGTAGAATGGCTGTTCTGTAATTTACAGCTAATATCCACTTATAAATTAGTACATACCATGTGAATTTTTCTGGGTCTGGGTTATCTCACTCAGGGTGGTATTTTCTAGTAACATCTCTTTGCCTTCAAATTTCACAATGTCTTCACTTTTAATAGCTGAGTAGTATTCCATTGTGTATTTATATCATATTTTCTTTATTTATGGTTGTTGGGCATCTAGTTTTTACCAGTTTCTATTACAAATACAACTACTATGAAGGTAGTTAATCAAGTGTACTTGTGGAAGGGTGGAGCACCTTTTGGGTATATGCTTAGTAGGGTATAGCTAGATCTTGAGTTAGAACAATTTCCAATTTTCTGAGAAACTATCAAATTGATTTTCAATGTAATTTTGCAAGATTGCTCTCCCACCAGCAATAGAGAGGTGCTTCCCTTGTTCCACATCCTCATCAGCATGTGTTGCTCCTTAAATTTCTGATCTTATAACAGCCACAAAATACATAGAAAGAAATCTAATGAATGAAGAAAGTCCCATGTTATGAAAACTATAAAGCATAAGTAATTTAAAACTGTATGATGTTAACAATAAAAACAAAGGAAAACACTGATATACTGATAAATGGAAAAGAATGAACCAAGAAATAATCTTGACCACTTAGAGCCAAATGATTTTTGACAGTAAAGTGCTCATTTATATTGGAATAACAATAATTTATTTAATGGGTTGAGCCAGGCAAATTGGAGAGTCACATAAAATAGACTCTCCAATAGAAAAAGAATAAAATGAAAGATGACCCTCATCCCAGACATAAAAATCAATTCAGCAAGGACTAAAGACTTAAGTATGAAGGCAGGAATAGTGATATTACCAAAGTAAACCAGGAGTATATGCTGCATATCACTAATTTAGGCAATTTTGGTTAGGACCTAAAAAAAAAAAATCACAGGAAACAGAAATAAATAGAGACTTATTAGATTATGGAAAAGAAAACAGTCAGTAGAGTTGAAAGACTGCATAGAGAATGATAATAATTATATATTATAGCTCTGATACAAAATCAATAATCACAATATAAGAGATATTCATATATCTCCATGGTCATTGCACAGATAAATAAATTCTTTAAAACTGATGAGCTATTTGTACATATATTTCTAAAATGAAAACACAAAGAGATAAGAATGGATCGATTTGCATTCTTCTACATGCTGACCACTAGTTGAACCAGCACCATTTGTTGAAAATCCTGTCTTTTTTTTCCACTGGATGGTTTTAACTCCTTTGTCAAAGATCAAGTGACAATAGGTGTGTGGGTTTATTTCTGGGTCTTCAATTCTATTCCATTGATTTTTCTGTCTGTCTCTGTACCAATACCATACAGTTTTTATCACTATTGCTTTGTAGTACAGTTTGTGATCCATGATGGTGGAACAAAGAAGTAATTTCAGGCAGGAATCTAAATCTTAGGCTAGAACAAAGAAGTAGACTTCAGGCATGAAAATGACTTTGGGCTAGGACAGGGAAGTAGGCTCAGATATTTTGGTCATCCCCATAAACCCTTAGAAACAGTAATTCAATAAACCCTTAAAACAGTAGAAAATGTTCACATAACTTTGTTTATTGCCTTGCTTATTTTTTGACTATTTGTGTTTATTGTCTTTCTTGTTTCTTGACTATTTGCATCTATTGTATTGCTAGTTCCTCAACCTAGAACTGACCTTAATACTTACATATAATTAAAATAGTATAAAAGCAAAAAAGGAGGAGAAGGAATGGGATGGGGGTTTCTAGGAGTGGAAATGGGAAAAGGGGATGACATCTGAAATGCAAATAAATACAATATCCAATAAAAAAAAACTTACATAGGAATCATAATAATGTTATATTCAGCCTCGCTGATCAATTTGGGAACCTTAGACTGAAACCAAACTGAGACATCCATTCACCACAGTTAAGATGCTACATTAATAAAAGAAAATATGTCCTTTTGGGCAGATCTTCAGCACTGTTAGTTGAATATAAGCTAATTCATCGATTACAGAAAGTAATGAGAATACATTTATCATAAGAGCCAACAAACATGCAACTGGTGTATATCATAAAGAAACACAGTCAGAGATTCTTAGTTATCAGGTATAGATATGTCTTCATTCTTGTAAAAATTACAGTGTTAGTCAGAAAAAAGAAAGATTTATAATTGACCTAAAGTGAATGCAGGGATTAAAAACTGTGACACATAGACACAAATTTTATTGAGTAACATTTATGCTGAAGAAACCTTATTATTTGTGATATCTAGAACAAACTAGATAGACATGAATATACACATATGTTAGTATTTAACAAGATGAGCCAGTTATTGATAAGTAAATATCATCAGATATTATGCCTATGTAAAAATCTAAAACACTGTACCTTTAAATAGCAGAGACAATATTCAGTAGTTACTAGGGAGGAAAAGGAAGAAGATCTGAGAAATGATCACAATATCAAAGGGGTCACAACCTACAGGTTGAAATCTACTGGTCCAGGATGCGAATATGTGATTTCCAGGTGATATACCAAACAGAATACAATTTGTAACTCATAGCATCATACTTTTTAGCTGATGATGTATTCAAATAAACTCCTTGATAAATTAAGTAAAATTATTATATGTTGCATGCTTTGATTTCTTTAATGAAACAGTACATTTAATTTAACAGTACATTTTATATGTTTAAAAGAAAACTAGGTTGACAAAATCTAGGAGTCTTTATTCTTTATTAAATTTAAAATGACTAATATTTTTATAAACTGGAACTTCAAATAATTGTTTAACAGATGACTTATTTAAGTTACCATAAATGAGGCTAGATGTACTTTGTATATCAATATAAAGTTCTACTATTAAATGTAACATTAACTGCCTAAATTCTTAAAGAGAAAATATGTAAATTTAACAAATTTTAGAAACCAATTTTTATTCTAAACTTTTTATTGGAAAATAAGATCTTTAAACTTGCTTTTGATATACAAGATTTATGTTAACATTCAATTGTAAAGTCAGTACACTGAAAATGTATTACAATTTAAGGGATAATGCATACTAGTACTAGAAATTTTTCAATGTAGGATACTCTGAGGAAAAAATATTTCTAAATTAATTAAGAAAGAGAGAGTTGTATTTTTATAGTCTATCCTCTCACTAATTCAACAACTCTCTAATAAGGTAGTAGGATTAAGCGCTATTTGTATGCACACAAGTTGTGCATGTTAACTTCCTTTGCCTTGAAATAAGATTACACAGAAAAGTGATCAATGCACTGTAAAAAATTTATTATTTTCAATATCCACTCAAAAATTATTATTTTCTATACGTCTTGTTTTCTGAAGAATTTCTATTACAAAATAGTGATTGTATTTAAAACAATATTCATTAATTTTACTAAATTTTGATACCTTCTCAAAAAAGCATTTTAGCTATTATTCCCAAGTATTTGATCTATACTTTTGTATTTTCACTTTTGGTTAAAAAATCACAATTAATATTACATAGAGAGTATATGAAAATTTTTCTTATGATATACATTAAAAATATTTTGTTCTGAGGCTGTTAATTCTTGTGTGTGTGTGTGTATGTGTGTGTGTGTGTGTGTGTGTGTGTGTGTGTGTGTGAAGTGGTGTGTATTAGAACTCAATTCTGTTATGAGTAGGTTTTAATTTTCCCTTGCCCTTGAGTGTTTCTATATGTATGTGTTTGCAGGCACATATATATGTACATGCTGCAGACTTCAGAGGTCACTGTTGATTTCTTCCACAACTGGTCTCTTACAACTTTACACAGGGTCGTTCACTAGTCCTGTCTCTCACTCCTTTTGATAAGATGTATGGTAAACAAAATTATGGAATCCTCTTATTACTATCTCCCTAGTACTAGAAATTTAGGTGTATGCCACTGAACTGAGTTTTTTTCATGTGGTACATGGAAACTCAAACTCACATCCTTATTCTTATTGGAAGCATCTCTCCAGCTCCTTGAGAGATTATTAAAATATATACTAAGTATTTTCTGTTCATTAAAATATTTTCTATCTGATGACTTCTTCTTGAAGTAAATATTAAAATGTTTACGCATCAAAAGCTTTAAAATCAATCTTTTAGTATATAATCACTGTGGTGAGTAATTGTAAAGTCAAATTAACACAATCTAGAATCACCTGAATAGAGATTTGGTGAGGGATCTTTTGAATCATGTTTACTTGTGGCATGTGTGTGGGGACTAACTTGAATGCATTAACTGAGGCAGGAAGATCTGCCCACTGTGACTGATACCATTCCCTAGACAGGGGTGGCTAAACTAGATGATACTGGAGAAGTCCAGCTAAGTGAAAACATGCATTCGTTATTCTGTTTCCCTTTCGAAAGGATAGAATATCAGCTCAGAACTCCCACAGATCAAATTCTCATGACAAAAAAATGACTTATTTGAGCGCAGGGACATAAGGCATGGAATAAGAGACAAATACACAAGATAGAGGACAAGGAAGAAGGGGAAAAAATAAGGAGGAAAGGGAAGGAGTATTTATACTGGAGGAGGGCAAAGGAGTGTCTCTGTATAGAGAAGGAACAGACATGGCACATAGGAAAATGGTGGTTTACAAAAATAAAGGAATGACTAAGATCAAGAACTCAGGTCACAGTAGGTGCTGGCAAGGATGTGGAGAAAGAAGAACACTCCTCTGTTGTTGGTGGGATTGCAAGATGGTGCAACCACTCTGGAAATCAGTCTGGTGGTTCCTCAGAAAACTGTCATAGCATTACCTAAGGACCCAGCTATACCACTCCTGGGCATATACCCAGAAGATACTCCAACATGTAACAAAGACATATGCTCCACTATGTTCATAGCAGCCTTATTTATAATAGCCAGAAGCTGGAAAGAACCCAGATGTTCTTCAACAGAGAAATAGATACAAAGAAAATGTGGTACATTTACACAATAGAGTATTACTCAACTATTAAAAACCAATGAATTCAAGAAATTCTTATGTAAATGAGTGGCACTATCATCCTGAGTGAGGTAACTCAATCACAAAATAACAAACATGGTATTCACTCACTGATAATTGGATATTAGCCAAGAAGCTCACAGTACCCAAGATTCAACTCATAGATCACATATAGCTCATGAAGAAGGAAGACCAAAGTGTGGGTGCTTTGGTAATCCTTAGAAGGAGTAACAAAATACTCAAGGGAGCAAATATGGAGACAAAGTGTGGAACAGACGAAGGGGCAGTCTGGAGACCATTCCACATGAGTATCCATCCAATGTGCAGTCACCAAAGGTAGACGCTGATGTGGATGTCAGGAAGTGCATGCTGACAGGAGACCGATATAGCTTTCTCCTTAGAGGTCTGCCAGAGTCTGACATATTCAGAGGCAGTTGCTCACAGCAAACCATTGAGCTGATCATGGGGTTCACAATGGAGGAGTTAGAGAAAAGGAGCTAAAGGAGCTGAAAGGGTTTGCAGCCCCACAGGGAGAGCAACAATACAAAGCAACCAAAGCTCCCAGGGTCTAAACCACCAGCCTGGGAGCACATAGAGTAGGCTCATGGCTCCAGCTATATATGTAGGGGAGGATGGCCTTGTGGGGCATGGGTGGGAGAGGAGATCCTTGGTCCCATGAAGGCTGGACCTCGAGTATGAAGAAATTCGAGGATGGGGAGGTGGGAGTGGGGGGTTGGTGGGGACATATATCCTCATAGAAGCAGGAGGAGGGGGATGGGATAGGGAGGTCCTGTGTGGGAAGGGGGGAATAAGGTAAGGGAATAACATCTGAAATGTAAATAAAATATCCAAGAAAAAATTATAAAAAGTGTAAAGGGGGAAACCCTGTATTAAGAAATGTTTAATTTTAATTGGGTATGATAATAAAGGCAGTTAAAGTGGGGGTTTTGATTGCTAGACTTAAACACTTTGACAGCTGTACCTTGGTCGTCAGTCTCAGGAGTAGGAAATAGACAAATATGAAAAGAAACCTTGGTGGATAGCTTTAGCAATATAATATAATGGGTTTTAGCAAAGACAGAGAGAATGGGGAAGAACAGAAAGGCCAATTAGAGCCAGTTTGCCATTCTCGAGCTGGCTAGTTTTCCTTCACTTATCTTTTTCTTGACTCTTACTTGACAATATGGCCATCTGTCCCAAGTTCTTACTGCTGTAAATTACCTTCAATGGCTTGCTGTAATCTGGGATTGAGAGCTAAAATAACTACCTTCTTCCCTTAACTGCCTGTGTTATGGCTATCTTAACACAACAACAGAAATGAAATCAAAACTAAAATTGGTAATGATAAGTAGGAACATTGCTGTGCTTGGCCTTTAGAATTTTGGAAATGTTTTGTAGCAGAAAAGAAAAATTTGGAAATGTGATGTGGCGATGTTACTGAATACTAGAAGCAGAGCTTAGTGTAACTGTTGTAGGGCCATTTATATGCTACTTCATAGAAGAGTCAGACTTCATTCTTCTTGTGTCTTGAAAACTTAAATGATGTCAAATCTGAGAGTGATAGACTGGATTGTTTGTCAGAGAAAATTTCAAGGCAAATGTTATCCAGGCTGGTGCTAAAGAAGTAGCTGTAGTTGATACATAGATTATTGATACTGTAGAGAAAACTCCTGTATTAGGATAATAAAAATTAAACAAGAATTCTTAGTTCAAAATCTTATCCCTCAGAGGCGGATCAATTCTATGAAGACCAAAATTTATTTAAAGGAAAAATGTCTCTTAAGAAGGGTATCCTGCTCCTCATAAATGTCAAAAATAATTGAAATAATAATTGAAACATCAATAATAATTGAAACAATAATTGAACTGTGAGCTAAAATAAATTCTTTTTAACTTAAGTTGTTTTGCTAGAATATTTTATTATAACAATAAAAATTAATCTGAGACAACCACCATAGTAAAATCTCAGACACCAGTATGAATGGCTATTATGGTAATTTATCAATTCTAATAGTAATATTAAAGGAAATGACATTTCTTTTGTACTCTCCAAGTGTATAAGTCACTACTTTTTTTCAGCAGAATGTCTAAGTGTCATAAATTATACATACAAGAAACCAAAATAGATAAACATTACCATTATTATTTTCTGCTGCTTCATCACTACATATTAATCTCTAGTGAATTGGTCATAAATGTAGGAAACTGCTTACTGCCAAAATATGATTCAGCAATATTTGAAGTTAAATGTACTCTTCTATCATAGTATATACCATGGAAACTGACTTGTCTTTTCTTTCAGTGGATTACTCCTCTAGAACATTGTGATTGTGAATGAAGACAAAAAGCTCTGGATATAGAATTTTAAAGATTTAATTCCTTCTGAGAAACTTCATGATGTTTGATTTGAGTACTATGTTACTTTTCAACAACCTTGGCATACTGGACAACTTCTATATAATGCATTCTGTCTTATAGAAAAAAAGTACTCTTCCTTTTCCCACAACCTGGTATAGTACATTGAAATATATCTGAACCTAAAAATTTAGCCATTATTAAGAGCATTTTGGACAATAAACAAGAGGAGAAAGATCATGCTTTTTTTTTTCTTTTTTAAAGTTATTATCAAATCATAATTTTTACTTTTTAACACGAGTTATAAACACAAAAAATGCAGGATGTGGGGAAGGGGATGACACAGGAGCATAAGTGTTCAGGGGGAGTACAGATATCTTTCAGAACAGGGTATCAACTGGGTGAAGGTTCAGGGGACAGGTCACTATGACTCTGCCTATGATTTAGTTGTCTTTATCTAGGTTGGTACTATCCACCAAGGTTGCTTATTTACAAGGTCTATTACTACTCAGGCTGGTATTTCCACAAAAGCTGACTGTTTACAATAGATTATAGCCATCTGTTTCAGTGTTTTTTCCACAGAGACACAAGACTTTGTGTAAGCAGGCATGTATGTCAGTCCTATTGCTGATTTTAGGCTTATGGCTGATCTTAGGCCTTCAGTATATAAGCAGGGCTACCCCTGGCATCTCCTCCATTCTCTAAGTATAGAAAGGCCGTGGTGATTCTGATCCTGCCAAGGTGGAGATAGAGGCCTGTTCTCCAGTAATTAAAGGGGACCTTGTAATGGCTCTGGTCCTCCTGTCATTATCTAGTAAGGCATGAGGGCCGTACCCCTCCGAATGTCTTTTTCCTGGAGAGGGAATACTTTTGACACCAACCCCTATGCAGTCAGGCTTGTCCCTAAGCACTGCAAGGGAATATAAATAAAAGTTAAAAATATGCTTTTTAATATATGCACCACTTCTTAAAAATTTTTCACCACTGTTGAAGATTTTTGAAGTTGAATGTTCATGGTCATATAAAAAAAAATTTGTCCAGTACTTGCATTGCAATAAAATTATCTGAAGTAACACTCAGAAAATCAAGAGTACTAAAACAGAATTTTATTCTTAAAGTAATCCTCCATGCCATTAATCATACTAGTTGCTATGCACTAAAATTCTTTCTCCAAAGAATTTGGAAAAAATACAGTGATAACAAAGTTATTAACAATCATTTTCATTTTGTTGGTGTTATTGGGACAAGATTTCACTAGGTAGCCTAACATAGTTTGAAACTCTCTATTTTGCCTTCACTACTTTGAAAGGTTCCTCTTTCTATGTATCCCTCCTCCCTTCCTGTGAACTGAGTTCTGAGAATCAGTCAAGAAATGGCTCAGAACTGCATGAGTTCTAAGGAGCTTACTTGTAAATCTTTACAAGTACATAGCTTGGAAAGTCAATCATTGAAATGATTTAAAAAAATAATGAGTATTATTTTGAGGAGAATAATTTACTCATCAAAATTAGTATGGAGTCAAAATGTATATTGAAATATTTTACATGAGTTGTGGATATGAAAAGGATATTCTTTGCAAATCTATGGTAGCATAATGCTTTCTAAATTTCTCAAATATATATACAGAAAAACAGCTTACAGAAAATACAGGAAATTTATTTTTCACTATATCAGTTATTTTTCCTGAAAATTTGGAGAAAGCAAGAATATAAAATTATGTAAAACTACCCATTTTCCTTTTTTCTTAGAAGTAGAACTTTGTAAAAATATCTTACTTTTCATTAATACTATTTAGAAGAGATAGTTAAAATGTGCATAAATTATCTTACAGAATTTTTCTCTTTGGTGATCAAGGTTTTAAAGTTGAATGTTCATGCTCTGAAATTCCACAGAGCATTCATTTGCCAAGGGAAAAAAAGAAGCTGTGTTTATTTCCATTGTTGTTTTCAAATGAAGTACACTGCTTTTTAATGTTAATGTTTTAATAATATATGACCTTCTGTAACATAATTTATAAGGAACATATTATATTTAATACAATTTTAATATAAGATATTTATTGTCATTCTTAGTCCATATACTGATGCTAGGTCATTTATGGATTACTGTCCATGAGCACATACTGTCACTGTTTAAGAACTCATTGTGTACATGGTGTGTGTGTGTGTGTGTGTGTGTGTGTGTGTGTGTGTGTGTGTGTG
>JADRCG010010496.1:1990085-2002937 GCA_019844195.1 Rhabdomys dilectus | reverse complement strand
GTGTGTGTGTGTGTGTGTGTGTGTGTGTGTGTGTGTGTGTGTGTGTGATACATGGAGCCCACACTTGGATGTGAGGAGGCTAGAAAAAAAATATCAAATGTCCTGCTATATCACTCTCTGTCTTATTCACTTGAGATAGTTTCTTGTGAACCTGGAGCTAATGGACAACAAGCCTTGGGAACCCTTGTCCATTACATTATTGGGAATACTCAGTATTCCTAGTACTTGGAGTGTATGCTTGTACCATAGACGATAAGGATGAGAATTCAAATTTAGGTCCGATGCTTGTAGACGAAGTATTCTTTGTCACTAAGCAATTTTCCCAAATACCCTTGACTCCTTAATTATCTTGGATCCAGAAGAACATGTCACGTCTATTGAGAAAAATCACTTTATCCTGTGGACATGAGGCTACATTGCCCTGAAACAAAAAGACCTTGGAACTATCTAAAACTAATGATTGCTAAACACTGGTTTATAGATAGATATCACAGTGATCTTGTCCCACAGAAAAGAAACTTTGGTGTCAAGTTTCTTTTTTCAGGACTTCTCAAAATTTCCAGGAGACAATCTGAACGTTTGTGTTGATATACTGCTACAGTATATGCTGTTTAGTATGTAGGTTTTAAGTCACTTCCTTGCCACTTTCAAAAGGTGCCTGTCATTCCATGAAAGTCACTGAAAGGCTTGGTACCAATGTCAGGGATATGAAGGTGAGACCAATTTGACCTTTCAGCTTCTTTTATTCATGACTCTTCGTTGGTATTCTTGTGTGGGACTACTTCCAGGTGGACAGAAACAAACATCTACTTTTTCTACATTTGGAACTAACAACAGTTCAGTTCCATTTACGTAACTTCAAAGTCCAGTTTGGTGAATCAAAGAATTTAATTGTAATTACCAACACAAATGTGGATGAGGAGTTACTTACAGGAGAAAAAATTACTCAAAGACATCTAGCAAAGCCAATTCCAACATGAATGGCAGTTTATGATAGTTGGAAACTTACAACTCACTGAAAAAAAAAAAAAACTGCAGGAAAACAAACAGCTTAGAAATTGTCCTAATCGGGTAATCCAGTTGCTCTGAACCTCTTCTAGGAAGCTTAGCTGCTCAGAGAATGTATCTCACAGTCCTTCCTGTTATATATTTGGACAGGGAGTAAGCCTGATCAGTTTTAGGGGCTTCTGGAAGTTATTGAGTTGGTTACAACCTGAGTTAAATGAGCTTCCCCGCAGATGGAATATTCCACCTCCCCTTAGAACATCCTGTTGTTTTACAATAAAACCCATGTTTTAATTAAATCCCTTCCAAGAAGGCAGCTTTAGTCTTAGACAAAACGACTATACTCGTTTCACAGAACACTTTCCTAGAATACACAAGAATTTAGGCATTCATAGCCCTATTCAATGTATTAAAACTCAGGATTGTTCTTTCTCTTCTTTTTCTATTCATGAAAGTACATCCAGATACGTGGACATTTTTCATCAAATGATCTTATTCTTACCCAATGGAAAATATGAGTTTATGAATATGAGTTCAGACATGCACCTAATATATAAAATGCATACCTTGTATGTGTATACAACAGTATCTAAAATATATAAGCTATAGTATATTCCATGTTATATTTTATGTCAATAAAATGCTTTCAATATTCTAACAATCACATACACATATGTCTATAACTGTAGGTACATACAGTATGCAAGTGAGAGTCTATATATATTTGAATATGTAACCTCATATTTATATATATTTAAATTTAGGGACATATATGACTAACATTAATTAAGTATATCTAGCTCTTTAAAATTGTTCAGCTTAATTTAAACCATGATTATGAATTTTTATTTGAGTTTATTATTATGAGGACATATTTAGTCAAAAACTGAAGAAAATAAAAGTTACAAAGGTAAAAGTTCTTAGTTCATATAATTTGAAGCATTTAATTAATATATTTTAATAAATTTTTATGAAACTATTCATTTTCTGTAAGTGATTATATTTGACATCAATTTACAAAATAAGCATAAATTTTTCTACTATTAGTGTTGTTTAATGCATATATTTCCTGTAGAAGACTACATTTTAATTTATTTTGACAAATGGATATTACATAAAATAACCCAACAGTTTCATTAAAGTATGGGTTTCATTATAACTTTATAACCTAAGCAGAAAAATTAATATATTTAAATAATTTCATCTTGGTTGCCTCAGCATTTACATATGTGCTCTTGTTGTAGTTTTAGATAGGATTTCATTGTATAGCTCTAGCTGACCTGGACAATGCTAATAGAACTCAGGCTTGCCTCTGCCTCATGAGTGCTGGGATTACAGGTATATAGCACCATGACTGACAGGATGAGCTTCTTATTACTTGAGTTCAAAACAAACAAAAATGTTAATTATTTCTGGAAAAAATGTAATTTCACCAAAAATGTTAATTGTTCTAAAATGTTCAGTACAACCTATTAGAATCATTATGGGGGTTTTCAGTTTTCTCTGAGTCTTTTATTCAATAATCTTTTAAAAATATTTTTTCAGACAATATATTTTGATTATATTCTTCCCCTTCTCAAATTTCTCTCTCTCTCTCTCTCTCTCTCTCTCTCTCTCTCTCTCTCTCTCTGTGTGTGTGTGTGTGTCAAAAAAAGCCCTACAAATTATTCAAACAGTAAAAGGTAAAAGCCAATTTAAAAAATAGTACCCAGAATCTGTTGTTGCCAACTCATCCTGAGCATGAGGCCTGCTCTGAAGTGAGCTTAGTAGTGGCATCCCATTTGATAAAACTGGTTTCCTTTTACCAGCAAGTATCTAATGGAAATACCTTCTTCATTAGGGGTGGTAAGCCTTTGTGTCCCCTCCTCAGGGCTGAGATTTTGGTTTGTTTGAATGTATAGAGGTCTTATGAAAAATGGCAGTCTCTCTGAGTTTATACATGTGTAAGTCCTGCTGTGCTTGAAAAGCAATTTTCTTGGAGTCACTCACGACATCTGCTTTTTTAGGATCTTTTCACCTTCTCTTCTGAATACATATTTGAGCCTAGAGGAGAGGAGTTCGATGAATAAATATTGTTTATGGTTGAGTGCTACAAATTCCCCTATTCTTATTATTAGATAATAATCTTATCTAATCTTATTATTAGTCACCATCTACTGCACAAAAAAGGCTAACTGATTAGGGTGACAGTGTTATCTGTGGACATAGCAATATGTCAACTAGAGTTTTTATTGCTATATTTATTCAGTATATTAGCAATATTAGGCCTTCTCCTAGGCCCATGACCCATCTATCTCAGTTTTCTAGACATTTTAGGACTATTTGTGGTCCTAAAATCCAACCAGAAAGCAGCTGGTTACAATCATATATTTGTACTATTTCTATCCCAGTATAGATTGCAAGAAAAATTGCTAGTGTTTACAGATTTTGAATGTGTTATTGATGATTACATTTTCTCTCTGGTATTATGAAAGCTTCCTTCTAGTTCCATGAGTGCTAGTCAGTGGGAGTGAAACTTCTGTTATGGTATGAGCTTGATGTCTTCACATTCAATGAAACAAGTAGGTTGTATCTTCAAGAGGGCCTTCCCATCAGGTTATGCAAAGTAATCAATAACTTTCACAGTTGTATGTGATGTTTGGGAAATGGTCTATGAGACTCCTTTGACTAATAATAAGTTGCAACTATTTTTGGCATTGGAAGTTTTACTTGGTGGTGTAAGATGACTAACTGTGGTAACCCCATCCCCATTTTATAGTTAACTACATTTAACTTCCTTTCATAAATGCATATATTTTCGGAAAGTTGTACAGAATTAGGTATCCGTTTGATTCATTAAAAGGTCTTTGTGGCATTGTTTCTCCACATATTCCCTTCTTTATTTTAATCTCTTCTTTAACATTTTTTCTATTTCCCCTTTCTCTCTTTATAACACTGTTCTCTGTCTGCTTATTTGGAATATTCTCAACTTTCTCTTACTTGGATAGAAGCCAGAATGTGCAAAAACAACGAAAGAACCACACACACACTTTACAGATAATTAGTGAACCTGAATAACACTGACAAATCTCAGCCACACAAGCCAATGCACCAAACACACGACTGTGCTTTGCCTGGCATTCACACTGAGCATAAAAGGTAAACACTTGTATATAATGGCACTCTTGCTTGTCAGATCACTCCAGTGTTTGTGTTCAATTAATCATTTTATTTGATAAAATGTCAATGAAAAACAAAAAAGTATTTCTGACATTATGTCATAAAGTAGTCCTGAGGTGTTTCCTTTTATTCACAAACTAAAATTACAATATATTTTATATGAAATGAAATATATTTATACAACTTTTATAACAGTACAAAATTATGTTTTGTAAAATTTTCTTTTGAGGAATACGTGGTGTGTGTGTGTGTGTGTGTGTGTGTGTGTGTGTGTGTGCATGTGTGTGTAAGTGCACTCCCATAACGTGTACATGTAGAGGTCAGAGAATTACTTCAAAGGTTGTTCTCTTTAAACGAAGTGAACTTTGAGGATCAGGCAGATATTATCAGTGCTTGGCAAGTTCCTTTACCCACTGAGTTATCTCATTTTGTATTCTCTTACTAGATATGATTAATAATTTTATGCCTAAATTATAAATTAATCTTTATTTTATATTTAAGTATTGAGAAATAAAGAAAAATACAAGATTCAGTAATGTTCCCGATTTCAGATATCCACTGAGGATGAATAATGATATATAATTAGGTAATTTCATAGTATCAGGATCTCATAATTTTTATTCTTAAATTTCTATTGTCTTATATCTTCTAAGATGTGCTTTGATAAATAACTCTCTAACAAAAAATACATTAAATTTTAAAAACATTTCTTAATAAGGCAGGTAGATTCTCCAATATTTTGTTCATCACTGTGAAGATGAGAGTTAGGTCTCATGTATAATTTTCTACCTTATTTTGAATATCATCTTGTAAACTGAAAAAAAATTATTTTTGTAAGTAACAATATTAAAAATGTAATATATTTATGCATCAGTACTTTGCTATTTAAGTTTTCTGTAGTTTACATGTCAATTATTATTCAAGAATATGTGATATATGACTACATATTTCCTTATTGTTATTAAAACAAAGTGTTTATGAACTTTAAATATATTTTTGCGCAATTCTGAAGATCCGTCTTGTTCTCTTTGTGAGTTAGTGAGGAACTTGCAGAAATGAAACACACACTTTTCTGTCTGATTCCCAGAGATTTTTATCTGTACCATAGCATGAATTATAAAGAGAAACGCTCTTGACTAAAAGAGGAAATATCATTATTCTGGAATTGGGATGACTGTGCTATGCAGAAAGCTGCAAATATGAAAAAGGAGCAGCAAGCAACAAAAATAAATGGGTTCTCATGTTGAAAAGTTGGAAAGAGTCAGAGTAGCCATAGTATTCTTAATAAGCATCCATGTCCCTACTGAGAAGTCCATACCCCATACCCACTATGAACATCATCTTATTTTATCTACTGATTTCATGCAGAAATATACTGGAATAATGTATTTTCATGTCAAACTGTTTTCCAGCTATAATAATATTAAAACATATAGGCCCATCTCTATCCTTTTCTTTAACAATTATTGCCTATAGAATTCTTTGCTTTTGAACAGTTAATACATATTTTAATCAACAGATTGAAAATAGAAAATATAATTTCCCTTTTTCTAATTGTGATCTTTGTAAATGTAAAAATTGCTCCTTTTATTTACTCTATAAAGACTGTTTTATTTGATTAATCAGTTTCTTCTTACCTTTCTTTCACCCAACCATGAACGACATGCTAAACCACAGCATCTCCATCAATGTTGTATTCAGAATCATATAGCTAATCCTAATTTCCACCTTTCCCTCCCTAGTTAAGGTCATTGATATAACTTTATTGGCTCGTTGAGAACTTGGGTTCTCCCTTGCTGAGAACTTGGGTCTCTAAATTTTCCTGTGCTTTCAACAGGAGAATTGGATCCTCTGCTTACAGATTAGTTAAAAACTTGGATTTGTTTTATTCAACTCAGATTCTACCAAGGCCATCTCACTTTCTTGAAGAGAAATCCAGCACTTACTAGAGGTCTGGCAGAGAACACTTAGGGAAGTTTTCCTCTATAATTTTGTTGAAGATATTTACTGGCCCTTTAAGTTGGGAGTCTTCACCCTCATCTATACCTATTATCCTTAGGTTTGCTCTTCTCATTGTGTCCTGGACTTTCTGGATGTTTTGGATTAGGAGCTTTTTGCATTTAGCAAATTCTTTGACCATTGTGTCAATGTTTTCCATGGTATCTTCTTTGCATGAGATTCTCTCTTCTATCTCTTGTATTCTGTTGGTGATGCTTGCGACTATGACTCCTGATCTTTTTCCTAGGTTTTCTATCTTCAGGGTAGTCTCCCTTTGAGATTTTTTTTTATTATTTCTACTTCCATTTTTAGATCCTGGATGGTTTTGTGTAATTCCTTCACCTGTTTAGTTGTGTTTTCTTGCAATTCTTTAAGGGCTTCTACCTGTTTACTCATGTTCTCCTCAAATTCTTTGAGAGTGTTGTTTTTGTCCTTTTTAAAGTCCTCTATCATCATCATGAGAAGTAATTTTAATTCTGAATCCTGCTTTTCTGGTGTGATGTGGTGTTCAGGACTTTCTATGGTGGGAAAACTGGGTTCTGGTGATGCCAAGTAACTTTGGTTTCTGTTGTTTAAGTTCTTATGTTTGCCTTTCACCATTTGGTTAGCTCTAGTGCTACCTGCACTCACTGGTTCTGACTGGAGCCTACCTTTCCAGTTATCTTGGTTGTGTCAAAACTCCTCAGGGTCCAGATGTCTCTGTGATCCTGAGCTCCAACTGGTCTGGGTACAGTTGCTCCTCTATGATATCTCAGGATTTGGTGTCCTCATGGTAGTAGACCAGCTAGGTGTTTGCTGCTCTGAGTGTAGTTGCTCCTCTATGATGTCTCAGGATATGGTGTCTGCTGCTCTGAGTTCAGTGGCCTCTCTAGGATGTCTCCAGAAGCTATTTCCACACGGGAGCAGACCAGCTGGGTGTCTGCTCCAACCACCGGGAACTACAAATTATTTACAAAGTTCCCTGAACACTCCTGTGATCACTGTTCCTAAGGGCTTATCAGGATGACCAAAATATCTGAGTCTACTTCTCTGTCCTAGCTCAAAGTCATTTTCATGTCTGAAGCTTTTGATTTTGTGAATCTAAACTCTCATTTTTTTCTTTTTTATTAAATAGTATTCTCATTTATTTTTTCAGTTTTATACAGCATATTTTCTCATTAATTAATTTATTTAGTTATTCACTTTATATCCATTCACTGATTCTTCACCCCCAGTCCCCACCTCACTCTACCCTCTCCATTCTTTCCCCTCCCCTTCTCCTCTAAGAGGGTAGAGGCTTTCCCCCCACCCCCAGTTATCACCTCACCCTGGCTCTTTAAGTCACTGAAGGACTAGGCAAATTCTCTCCCTCTGAGAAAAGACAAGGACTCCCACTTAGGAGAATGACACCCACAGATTCAGGTACATCTTCAGATGTTCTTCAACAGAGGAATGGATACAAAAAATGTGGTACACTAACACAATGGAGTATTACTCAGCTATTAAAACTAATAAAGAAGCATGAGGAGGGGGATGGGATAGGAGGTTCCTGGGTGGTGGGGTGAAGGATGTAAGGGGATAAAGTCTGAAATGTAAATATAATATCCAATAACAAAAGAGGAAAAATAAATAAAACTGAAAGTGCTGCCTAACTCCTGAAATACCAGAAACAGAGTTATAAGTTTCAGAGTATTAACAGTTCAAAATCATCCTTTATCTTCAATATCAATTATACAAGAGTTGGAGAACAGCTGAACCAAGTTAAATCCTATTCAAAAGGTTTGCTTTTGAACATTCATTAACTTTTCAACATTGAGTTAGAGGCATGACTAGGAAAGAGAATCACTATTTCACTCACATTATGAAAGGCAACAGCAAGACCCAGAGATAAAATAATTACATCAAGGCATCTAACTTCAGCCCTTCTTTAAAAACACTTACATCACTCTTGCTCTTTATACACACCATGGTATTACTGTCCTGTTTCTGTTTGATGCTAGTAGATTTCTCCTTATTAAATTACCTTGTTTTTATCATCTGTCTCTCTTGTGCCACCATAGGGCATATCTGACAAAGAAATGTGGAAATGTACACAACAGTACAACTCTTTAAGGACATATACACTAGTTTTAATAAATAATATTTAGTGGCATTACATAAATGAAGGTTAGTGGCAACCTTCACGTGACTGTGGACCAACTCCTTTCTCATCTTCTACCTTCAGACTTTACCCTCCAGTCAATGAGTAAAACTGAGTCCTTCTGCTTGAAATTCTATTTGTTCATTCCATGTCTAATTGAGGACTATAAGTTCTTTCCTTTATTGTATATTATATCACACATAGCCACACAACACATACCCCACAATTTATGTCCCTCATCTTATGATAATAAACATGAAGCCAATGTTGTATTAATACTATTGAATTTCCTTATGATTTGTTATATAATGACCATTCTAGAATAAAGACCTGTTTTATTTCAAATCTTAAATAGTAAATGTATGACTGTCACAGTTAGTTGTATAAAGTGTAAGGCAATAGAACTGATACAGTACTTTTAATTATTAAAATCACATGTAATATATTTAAATGATATTTTATTTTGTATTTTTCACTTAAATAATAACAATGTGTAATATAGATAAAAGTTGCTCCTAATTGCCCTCAGTTTAAGTGCATCCTAAAGTCCTTGCCATTTTAAAATGTTTCATTTCTGCTTAGTTTTTAAGAATGGAGTCTCATGTGCTAACCCTAAATATTTTATTCCCAGAACAAAAAAATGAAAAATACAAAATATAAGCTTCCCTTGACTATATACAAAGATTATTTTCAGAAAACCTTTTGACATCTTTATTCAATATTTTCCTTATACAACTTTCAGTGTTTACCAGTTTACAATTTTAGCTCTTGAGATATTGATTAATAAAAAATCAATGGTTCAGTGGCTTCAAAGAAAAGCATGATTAAGTTATAAGTCATTCAATTAAAATTATGTCTTATAAATACCTTTAGATGTTAAATCAACCTATATAATTTAATTTTATTTCAGAATAACAATCAGATTTTTATCTTAAAAAGTACATCTTAATAATTTATGTGTAGTGAGCTGCTATTGTTTACATATAATATGCTTCCATTCAAGTTTTTGATAGACCCTTCTTATATTTTAATAGTAACTGGAAGAATTGTTTATTTTTATTGTTATGTAACATTAAAGTCTGAAGCTTTCAATCTATACGAAAAATGAAATGTTATTGTGTTGGGAGCCAACTTCTGGCAGAAAGCGGCTATCAGTTTTGCAGCCATCTCAAGCCATATACCCTGACAAGAGATTTGTTTTCAACAGCCTACAGCAGCTTAGCACACTCTGATAAACATCTTGTTTTGCTGTTTAGTTACCCTAGCTGCAAGGCACACATGGTATCCATGACTGCAAGGCATGTGGCAAAGCATATAAATACCCAGGACTTCCCTTCGATGAGAAAGACAATAAACAAGACTTGAGACTTGATCAGAATATTTGTCTTGTCTCCATTCTTTGAGTCTCTTCCCCTCCATCCCCACTCTCTCTCTCTTGCTAGACCCTGACCTGCAGATCAGAGTGTATGAAAAGATTGCTAGTATAAGAAGTATGTATGAGACATTTTGTAATCAATATTGGGATTATGAAATAACTCTCTCAAGCCTTTATATATTGGTAAATTATAAATAAAATCCATGGATTTATGTTATACATGTGTCTTTTTGAGACTGAATTTATAAACATACAAAATTGGTAATATTCCTGAGTAATGAATATATGTATGCATATAAACTCAAAATTGTTAGCAGACTGAATTTGATACAAGAATCCAACATGACAAAATCAAGAATAAACTTACATTTAAGTCTTGGGTTCTCAAATATATGAAGAACTATTACTGACTTCCATATACTCAACATCTTTCTTAAGTAGAAATACAATCATCCCATATTAACTAAGGACCTCAAAACAAAACAAAACAAAACAAAACAAAACAAAACAAAACAAAACAAAACAAAGACCCAAACCTCTCAACAGTATTCATAACACTTCAAATAAAATTTAAAACTTTGGAATATAAACATTCCAGTGTTCTTTCAGGCAATCCAGTGAAAACAGAACAATTAGAACGCATGGGCCGAACATGTTCTTTGTTAAATAAAATTGATCAAGGAGTGAGTAGGCGGGCAGCAGGATGCTTAAATTTTCTCAAGGAAGAAGGGAGAACTGCTGTCTTGGATTCACAGAAAGTGTTTCCCATAGTGTAGGCCTTTTGCTGTGCAGTGCATAAACAATCCATCTTTGTCTTGGAAAATCATGAACTTCTCTTGACCTGGACACAATCCATTATGTCCACTTTTCCTGTCAACACCTTTTTGAAATGTTTTCTCCTGTATTCAATAACACAGCTGTTATGTCAGGGCTCATATCTGGATCTTTGTCTATTCATAGAGACAAACAGCCTCTTCTGTGCGCTTCTCACGTCCCTTATAAACGAGACTTAATACATGTGTCATAAACATGATACAGTTTGTCCTTCACTGTAATAGAAGTCAGTAAAGGTTCTTTGAGGGTGGTGAACCTTTGTGTTACTCAGTTTAGGAACCAATCTCACTAATAACTTTCCCAATTGAGGGTGTGTTTTGATATAAGAAAAAAGCTACAGAGAATTTAATGTCATATTAAATTAAAGTAATGTATTGAATTGGTGAATTTATCATGGTTTTAACTTTCCAGTAATATATATCATTTGCTATCACTAAGCCATAAATTTAAGCCTTATATTTACACTCAAATAAAGATATCCACCATTATTATAATATATAAACCTGGATATATATTATACACTATATCTTATACACTATAACATACAATATATAAACAAATTATTTACCTAGTTTTGAAAACATGGCATTTACTGGCATAATGATAATTATACAAATTAGGTGAGCATTCTGAATTAAGTATTATGGATATTCACGTACATGAGAACAAGAGAGAAATGACATCCATTTGAGACTGTTACTGTATTTTGCACTCAGGTTCATAAGAAACAACCACTAAGCTGAGCAACTTTCTATATCTTCCTGAAACTTCTGAGCCTGGAGTTACTTTCCTTGAGGTCTATTTGTTTTTACAGTGGATGTTTATGGCAAGATGGTCCTATGCAAAACAGAAACATACACTAAAATTCTTATAAATAATATTCCTAAATAGGTAAAATTTAAAATATCATTTAGATTTTTGTTGAGACATAGGTACATAAACCAATAGACTGAAAACGTCTTTTAGAGAAAAATATTTAGCTACCTAAAATCCTGAAATGAAATCCATGCCTGTTTATATTTTTCTATGTTGCATTTTTTCTGGAAAAAATTTGCTAAGTCAAAATGTTACAGAAGTGATTAAATGAGTCACAAATGCATTTTCTCAAAATATTGAAGCCCTTTTGATATATATATATATGTCAGATACTGTGTCTTCTAACCCCTGCAGAACCATTCAATCTGTTGTTTCCTGCAAACCATTTCTATCGCACTGAAATGGCAATAAATACTGAAGGGAAACTGTCCTCTCATCAAGTCATTGCATGCCTTTCATGATTTATGATCAACCTGAAGCCAACCAAAGAAATGAAGATAATAAAATCCTAGGCCTATATGATAGGCCTGTACCAGTAGACTACATGCAGGGCCGGGGGAATTTTAGACTTGCTTGTTATGATGCCGACTGAGAATTTTCTTCAGGTGTCATGATTCTCCAAGTGTCTCAAATATTTACAATTACAGAGTCAGTTGCTTAAGATATTTGTCTCCAGGATGCTTTTGTGAGGAGGTCCTGAGATAATTTTAACACTTAATGTGGATCTTTTAATATCTCAACAATAAAAGAAATTAGTGTTCTGCACCTTGTTCTGTCTGCTGCCTGACATTGTATATCTAAGTTTCTGAGACCTCTTAATTCAGGTACCTTCATAGACATTACAAGTAATTCACATTTTTGTTGAAATATGGACAAAACAAGTTCTTTAAACACATTTTAGAAACATATACTCTTTTTCATGTACAAATTAACAAACATGCATATTCGTAAATTGTTTGCACAGTGCTATAATCTTCTTACTTGAGACCTTATCCTGACAACATAATTTCAACAGCGTTAAAATTAAGATCGAAACTCATTAATTAGGTGTCCATGGCCTGCATTTAACATGATAAACACGTGAACTGTTTCCCCTTTGTGAATTCTTCCAATTTTCACAGATGCAGATATGCTAGCATACTGCTACACTGCAGGCCATCAGTCTCTATTAAGAGCCATGGATGACAGTAATACCACAGTGATGTTCTAGTAGCTGGGTTTTACAATGTCTCTGTTCACACATAAAGTCTTTAAAAGCTGGTTTTGTTTATACCAGCTCAATTAGTTTTCTTCATTCCATAGGGATAGTATTCCCAATAATACGAAAATATATTTTACTTCTCACATTAAGTAAAAGAAAGCCTTCTACAGAAAGAATAGAACAATGCTTTAAGTGATATACAACACACATTTCGTTCTCCATCTACTTCATGGCATAACATTTTGCACTGAAAATAACTGTTGCTAAAAACAGACATGGAAGCATCAGTATGTTTGGAGTGTGTGTGTGTGTGTGTGTGTGTGTGTGTGTGTGTGTGTGTGTGTG
>JADRCG010010496.1:1921555-1990075 GCA_019844195.1 Rhabdomys dilectus | reverse complement strand
TGTGTGTGTGTGTGTGTGTGTGTGTGTGTGTGTGTGTGTGTGTGTGTATCTGTATCTGTAACTTTTATCTATAAGGATTGGAGGGACTTTCTTTTGTTAAGACTTATAAGGAGAAAAATATGCTGTATTTTTAGTTTAGAATAAAATAAAAACTACTTTTCTTTACAACCACTTATCCAAAAGTTAAAACATATTTGTTATAGTCTTGAATGCAAAGAAAATATCCAGATTCTTTTTCTAAATAATTCATTTTTTATACTCCAGATTTTATTCTCAGCCCTCAGTTTACCCCCCTCTTGACTGTTCCACATCCCATACCACTTCACCACCCCCTATCTTCATGAGGCTGTCCCCACTCTCCGTCCTTACCCCACCTGACCTCTAAACTCCTTGGGGCCTCCAGTCTCTTGAGGGTTAGGTGCATCATCTCTGATTGAACACAAAGCTGGCAGTCCTCTGCTGTATATGTTTTGGAGGCCTCTTCCTAGTGTCGAGCATTTCATCTAAGGTCCCTCCCTTTGAATCCTGAGAGTCACCTTCCAGGTCTCTGGTACATTCTGGAGGGCCCCTCCCAACCTCCTACCTCCTGAGGTTGTCTGTTTTCATTCTTTCTGCTGGCCCTCAGGGCTTCAATCCTTTCTCCCAACTCATTCCCATGTTAGGTTGTCCTCTTTCCTCCTACCCCCACCACCCCGCACCAGTTTCCCCCTGTCCACTTTTCCTCCCAAATCTCTTCCTCCTTCCCCACTTGTGATTGCTTTCTTCTTCCTCCCAAGTTGGACTGAGGCGTCCTTTCTTGAGCCCTTCAGATTATTGACCTTTTAGAGTTCTGTGGAAAATATCCAGATTCTTTTGAAAAACAAAACGTAAAAACAAAGAAACAAACCAACAAAAAATAAAAAAATAAAAACAAGGAAAGTTACTAGTGTGATTTCATGTACTGTACTCAGTATCTTAAATCAAAGCTACTTAGGAAAGGAAAGAGAGTATTAGGCCTACAGGTTCCTGGCCAAACCTTGAGGAAAGACAAAGCAAGAAATCAGTACAGTAAACATGAGACAGGAAGTGAAACAGAGACTTTGGAGGAATACTGCCCACTAGTTTACTTTTCTTGATTTATCAGCTTACTTTAATATATAATCCAGGACCATCTGACCAAGTTTGACACTGTTCACAGTATTTTGGAGTTAGTCATTAGTCAAGAAAATGCCAGTCAGACGTACTCACTTACTGCCAATCAATAGAGTCAATTCCTCAACTGATGATCTTTTTCCAGATGACTCTAATTAATGTAAAGCTGACAAAACTAACCAACACAATTGACTTGTAAGTTCCATATACATACTCACCACTATTAATCCATTTCCTTTCCTTCATTGCTTATGCCCAAGAGAAAATGCTGCTATTCCAGAAAATGACATACCTTAGCTAAAAACTCACACAGTTCCTAAGAATTTAAACTTGTATTAAGTGTAAAGCATCTTTGAAATCCAAAGTTCTTAACTCCTGTAAAATAAAACAAAGTTATATATTTATTCATTCCACAAGCAAAACAACAAACAAACAAAAAGACAGGCCACAGTGTAATGTGATCAAAGCTAACCCAAAATCAAATAGTTCAATGCCTGGAACTAGCTCATTGTATTCTGAGCTCCTGAGTATCTGGGTTCCACATCTCTGGCCTCGCCCACAATCAACATATAGGTCTTTTTGTACACTGAAGCTGAATGTGCTCACTGTTTTGGCATTTCTCAGATATCCACTGAAATAGAGCATGTGTCTTTACCTATGGCCACTCCCTCTCCATGGGAACTCTAAAAATTGCCACATGGTGTCAAGTCTCAGATTCTCTTCTTGACTCAGTGAATCTTACAGAGGCTATGATAATAGGACTACATGAAACTTATCTATCGTCATTTCAGGTGTCAGCTAGAGATGAAATCACAGTCCCCTCTAAACTACTGATTGGGTGTGCTACACTGAGGAGAAAGCATCCTAGAGATTTCACATTAGTGATGCAGATATTTGCCAATCATCCATAAATCTTCATCCCCACTTGATCTGTTTGGAATGTCACAGTAAAAAAAGTTTCACTGCATATTTAACAAAGACTACAGTTACTTGGGAAGAGAGAGCTCCTCACTTGAGGGATTGCCTCCATAGACTGGCCCATGGAAATATTTGCAGGACATTTCTTGAATAATGATCAAGAATGCCATCACAAAGTAGGCAGTATTAGTCCTGATCAGGTGATCCTGGTTTGTAGGAGAGAGCAAACCAGTAAATATTATTCTTCATTGTCTCTGCTTCATTTCCTGCCTCTAAGTTTCTGTCTTGAGTTCCTGTCCTGGTACACTCAATGAGCAACTTTAACCTGTATGACAAAATAAATCTATTCCTCTTCAAATGGATTTTGTTTATGGTGTTTATCATACAAACAGCAAATTTAAGTATAAGCAGCTCATATTGCAGCCTGAAATATGAGTACTTAAGAAAATAATAGGCTAATATCCACTTACCTGTGAGTGTATACCATATGTGTTCTTTTGTGATTGGGTTACCTCACTCAGGATGATATTTTCTAGCTCTATTCATTTGCCTAAGGATTCCATGAGGTCATTGTTTTTAATAGCTAAGTAATACTCCATTGTGTAAATGTACCACATTTTCTGTATCCATTCTTCTGTTGAAGGACATCTGAGTTCATTCCAGCTTCTGGCTATTATAAATAAGGCTGCTATGAACACAGTACAGCATGTGTCCTTGTTATATGTTGGAGCATCTTTTGGATATATGCCAAGGAGTGGTATAACTGGGTCCTCAGGTAATGCTATGTACAATTTCTGAGGAACCACCAGACTAATTTCCAGAGTGATAGTACCAGCTTGCAATCCCACCAACAATGGAGGAGTGTTCCTTTTTCTTCATATCCTCACCAGCATCTGCTGTCACCTGAGTTCTTGATCTTAGCCATTCTGACTGGTGTGAGGTGGAATCTCAGGGTTATTTTGATTTGTATTTTCCTGATGACTAAGGATGTTGAACATTTCTTTAGGTGCTTCTCAGCCATTTGAGTTTTCACAGTTGAGAATTCTCTGTTTAGCTCTCTATCCCATTTTTAGTAGGGTTATTTGGTTGTCTGGAGTCTAAATTTTTTTAAAATTTATTTTATTGGATATTTAATTTACATTTAAGATATAATCTCCTTCCACCCTCCCCAGGAATTCCCTATTCCATTCCCCTTTCTCCTGCTTCTATGAGGATACGTCCCCACTCATCTTCCCACTCTCACCTCCCCACCCTCAATTTCCCCCACATTGGGGCATCCAGCCTTCACTGGACCAAGGACTTCCTCACCCACCTATGCTTGACACTGTCATCCTCCCCTACATATACAGCTGGGGCAATGGGCCCCTCCCTATATACTCCCAGGCTAGTGGTTTAGACCCTAGGAGTACTGGTGGGTTGGTATTGTTGCTCTCCTCATGGTGCTTTAAACCCTTTAGCTTCTTCAGTCTTCTTTCTCACTCCTCCATTGGGAACCCCATGATTAGCTCAACGGTTAGCTGTGAGCTTCCTCCTCTGTATATTTCAGGCTCTGGCAGACCTCTAAGGAGACAGCTATATCAGTATCCTGTCAGCATGCACTTCCTGGTATCCACATCAATGTCTATTTTTGGTGACTGCACAAGAGATGGATACCCAGGTGGAGCAGTATCTGGATGGCCCCTCTTTCAGTTTCTGTCCTACAATTTGTCTTCATATTTGCTCCCATGAGTATTTTGTTACCCCTTTAAAAAAGGGCCAAAGCACCCACAATTTGGTCTCCCTTGTTCATGAGCTTCATGTGGTCTGTGAGGTGTATCTTGGATATTGCGAGCTTTTGGGCTAATATTCACTTATCAATGAGAGCATACCATGTGTTTACTTTTGTGATTGGGTTACCTCACTCAGGATATTTTATAGTTCTATTCATTTACCTTTGTATATATATTGAATATTAGCCCTCTATCGAATATAGAATTTGTAAAAATCTTTTCCCAACCTGTTGGTTGCCATTTTGTCCTATTGACAGTGTCCTTTGCCTTACAAAAGCTTTGCAATTTTATGAGGTTCCATTTGTCAATTCTGGATCTTAGAACATAAGCCATTGGTGTTCTGTTCAGGAACATTTCCTCTGTATTCGAGGGTCTTCACCACTGTCTCCTCTATCAGTTTCTGTGTATCTGGTTTTATGTGAAGGTCCTTTTTTCACTTAGACTTGAGCTTTGTACAAGGAGATAAAAATGGATCATTTGCATTCTTCTACATGCTGACTGCCACTTGAACCAGCATCATTTGTTGAAAACGCTGTCCTTTTTCCACTGGATGAATTTAACTCCTTTGTCAAGTATCAAGTGACCATAGGTGTATGGGTTCATTTCTGGGTCTTCAATTCTATTCCGTTGATCTTCCTGCCTGTTTCTGTACCAATACCATGCAGTTTTTATTCATTATTGCTCTGTAGTACAGTTTGAGGTCAGGGATGGTGATACCCCGGAAGTTCTTTTACTGTTGAAAATAGTTCTCACTATCCTGTTTTTTTTTTGTGTTTTTCTTTTATTCCAAATGAATTTGCAAATTGCTCTTTCTATCACTATAAAGAATTGAGTTGGAATTTTGATGGGGATTGCATTGAATCTGTAGATTGCTTTTGGCAAAAACAGCCGTTTTTACTATAATAATTCTGCTAATCTACGAGCATGGGTGGTCTTTCTATCTTCTGAGATCTTCAATTTTTTTCTTCAGAGACTTGAAGTTCTCGTCATACAGATCTTTCACTTGTTATTAGATTCATGTTAACATATTTTATAGTATTTGTGATTATTATTAAGGATGACATTTCCCTAATATCTTTCTCAGGCTGTTTATCCTTTGAGTAGAGGAAGAAGGCTACTGATTTGTTTGAGTTAATTTTATATCTAGCCACTTTGCTATAGTTGTTTATCAGGTTTAGGAGTTCTCTGCTTGCAATACCCAAGATACAACTCACAGACTACATAAAGCTCAAGAAGATAGAAGAACAAAGTGTGCATGCGTCGGTCCTTCTTAGGAAGAGTAACAAAATACTCACTGACTCAAATAAAGAGACAAACTGTGGAGCAGAGACTGAAGGAGGGGCTTTTCGAAGACTGCCCCACCTGGGGATCAATTCCATGTGCAGTCACCAAATACAGATATTGTTATGGATAGCAGAAAATGCATGCTGACAGAAGCCTGATATAGCTGTCCTCTGAGAGGCTCTGCCAGAACCTGACATATACAGAAGCAGATGCTCACAGCTAACCATTGAACTGATCACTGGGTCCCTAATGGAGGAGTTAGAGAGAGGACTGAAGGTGCTGAAGGGTTTTGTGGACCACATGAGAAGAGATCCAATATCAACCAGCTAGAGCTTCCAGGGTCTAAACCACCAGACTGGGAGCACATAGGGAAAAAATTCATGGCTCCAGCTGTATAAGTAGTGGAGGATGTCCTTGTAGGGCATTGTTGGGAGAGGAGGGCCTTGGTCTCTGGAAGGCTGATGCCCCAGAATGGGAGAATTCAAGGACTGGGTGGGTGGGGGCACATCCTTGTAGAAACAGGAGGAAGGGGGATAGGATAGAGGATTTCTGGGTTGGGAATGGGTAAAGGTGATACCATCTGAAATGTAAATAAGTAAAATATCCAATAAAAATCAATTATCAAGCCAATTTTTAAAAAAAGAAAGAAAGAAAAATAATAATGGGTATCAGAAATCAATTTGGAATCTTTAAAAATAATGTATTGAAAATAATAAATACTCTACAATAAATATCAGACAAATGAGAATCTTTTAAATAAATTTGATGAGAGGAACATTACAATCAAAATCTCATTCTTCAGATTTACCTCAAAACATACATAATATTATTTATTTTACTAAGGAATCAAAGAGCTTTTAATCCTACCTCCTGGAACATCAAGAGTTGTGTTCAATTTATTAGGCTAAATTTTATATCTATTTCTACACTAATTTTCCAACATTTTCATTTTGTGGTTATGTTTTTATTCCCCTTACCTAAAATTTTCAAAATCCATACGTTGTTTGAAAACATTTTCATAGTGATAATCTTAAATTACCTTTGTGTTAGTATTTATTGACGTATATGTAAAATTGATATTTATTAGACAGACATCATTGTTTTGTCATTGTTTGAGCATATTACATGTTTGCTTTAATGATTTTAACAGCCATTTGAACTTGTTATCACAGTATTGTTACTCTTTTATAAATCAGAATAAGTCAGTGGACGAGAACTTGGGTCAGACACCCCAAAAGCAAATGCTCTGGTTGATCGTGAGTCCAGTAAATTTGATCTCAAAAGCCCAGACTACTGTGATATATTTGCAAAACACACCAATACCTATTCCTGAGTTGACTCAATCAAAATGAACTGATGATATATGTATTTGAAACTTAAATATTTATTTAAAAGAGATGGCCTCCTTCCAAATACCTCAGTAGCAGCAACACCACACATTTTGAGTCATTGAAAAAGATTTAAAATCTTGCAAACCAAGGCCTTTATTTTTACTACATAAAACTTAAATGTTCTCAACAATAATACAACTTATATAGGCTTAGGTTTTTCTATAAAGGAAAAATTAATTTTTGTGTCACAGAGGTATATGAATTAAATGAGTTAACACACAGCACAAACTTTGCAAAACTTCACACATGAACATAAAAGGAAAGGGTTGAAGATCGTTGTAGATCCTGTGTATCAGTTTTATTTACGGCTAATATTTAATATATAATATAGCAAATTAGTTATCATTCATAGCATATCTCTGTCAAAACATTGCTATTACAAATAATCTACACTTCTTCAAGTTTCATCGATATCTTTCAAAGCCTACTTTCATTCATCATTTCAGGATCCCATAGAAGACACCACCCTTTACTAAATTGAACTCCAGAGACTGAGACATTTTATCAAATATTTCCTGTCTCCTAAGATCTTTCTTTTTAGAAATGCAGTACCAAAAAAATTCACAGAATTCCTCAATTAGAAAGTCTCAGATGTTTGTATCAGAACTGTATTTAAATTGGGACATTTGAAGATGGCCAGAACAGCTCCTCTTCATATTGTACCCAAAGCATTACCTGCAATGACAGGACTTGTACTGGTATCACAGTGATAGCTTGCTGTATAAAAGCTTGCCTGCTTTTTCTCCCAGAGATCACTCTAGTCACACTCTTTTACTCTACTCTTTGGAAGAAGGTACAACTTATGACTAAAGCATGAGAAATTGTTAGGGTTTAAGAGATGTGTCAGCAGGTATGAAATGATTCCTAGTTTTCTATAGGACCAAAGTTTGATTTTCAATGCTCTGACCATAACCTCCTGTAACTCCAGCTCTAAGAGATTTACTGACCACTTCTGTCTCTAAGGGCATTGTCATGCACATGTCATAAAAAATCACATAACCAAAGACACATAAACACAAAGAAAAATAAAAGCAGTAAAAATTTTCATTCATGAAAATGGAAAATTCACACGAATTTTTAGATATTTTTCTGTATTGGATATTTGCATATTCTCTTTACCTAGCTTTCTATTCTATGTTGTGTGTGTGTGTGTGTGTGTGTGTGTGTGTGTGTGTGTGTGTGTGTGTGTGTATGTGTGTGTGTGTGTGTGTGTGTGTGTGTGTGTGCTTTCTATTCTATGTTTGGTGTGTGTGTGTGTATAGACACATAGTATGATTTATTTTATCAATTAATTTATCATTTAATAGTATTCTTTTTCTCAAATTTTGCATACTTTCCTAATATGAAAGCTTTCAGTAATCTCATTCATCCCTTTGACCTTCTCCATTTTGAATCAGACTTACATTTGAATAAATTTTTAATGTATATCAATAAATAAGTAAAGATTGTTGTGACCTATTATTGGTGGTATGGGCTGATTTCCTATTGTTATAAACATTCTCAAAGTACTTAATACATTTTACAAAGATTTGGGTAGAATGTTTACTTATATTCCTAATTTCATATTTATCTAGTATAGTCAATATATTGAATAAAATCAAATAATTATTTATATTTAATGTTGTAAGCTTATTCTATACAACATATCTGAATTATTATGTGAAAGGCAATGAGCAAATGATTCCAGTAGAAATGTGTATGCACCTTGAAAATTATTATATAAAATACACACAAAATTTGTAAGTATACATATTACATTTTCTACTTAATATCATCAACACTTAGTACTTTTTGTAGTAAGTTATTTGAAGTTAAATTTAATGTTGAGTGAATTTTTCTTAAGTAAATAGGTAAGAGAACAGAGAGATGATCCAGGATGTAAATGTGATTGCTGCACAAACTGAGAACCCAACTCTGCACAGAACCTAAACCAGATAAGAAGGCAGGATATAGGACACATTCCTATGTTTACAGTCCTAAGGTAGGGTCAAGATTACCAGCTCCTCAGTAGTCCTTGGCCAGCCAGTAGTGAGCACCAGGTTCAGAAACAAATAAATAAAAAAAGAAGCAGACAAACTGTTATAAAACTTTAAGGAAAAAGAAAAGGGGCTATAGAAAGACATTCTGACTTTGCCTTCTGGCTTCCGCAAATGTGTGACTAGGCTAGTGAACCTGGAAAAGCATATCTACAGATATACACATCACATACGTGTAAAACCAGAAACAAATAGGGGAGAGATGAGGACAATGCTTTATTGTCAACCTCTGGCCTCCATCACATTTCCACATGCATCTTGACAGCTTTGTTCACCACCCCTCTGCTGTCACATGCACACATGAAGTAAATAAAAAAAGTAAGTGTATTTATTATAGGTAATACCAAATGCATGCTTTAAATCAGCATAAATTGTCAAGTATAAACATGAGCTGAACCATTCATCTATCTGTATATGATGAGTATCATAGGCTTATTCAAGTAAGAAGGTCGAATTTATGAGAATAATTAAGGTGATGCACATGCCATGCTTCTAACACCTTTTTTTTTAAATAACAAGCATGCTTCCAGAGAGATAGAATGCAGAAGTGTATGTAAAAACCTTTACTAATTCATGATACATAATTTAACGATACAGGCTAGACATAGATGCTAATGATGAGTTCAACAGCCTCATTTTTGTCATTTTTTCTTCTTAATCTCTTTTTATTATTTTTTTTTACATTTTATATTGCAGTTTTAATACTGACAAATTTCGTCAAGTTTGTTGCATAATCACATATTGATGTGTAAGCACAGTGAACATAGTAACTTGTGGGTGAGCTTTGTTAATTGATTCATTGTAATTTTGGACTGTATAAACCTCATGCTGAGCAGTAAGACATTTGACAGGCTCATAGTCCCTGTTTGAATGCAGCTTCATCCTTAAGACTTGAACTTTACAACTTTTTTTTATTTTTTGTAGTTGTTGTTGTTTTAAGAAAAGAAGCCAATGTCATACAGGATGACACCACAAAAGAGCAAAACTGAAAGTGAAATGTATGATCTGGAGTTCATATTAAGTCGCAAGTTTTATCTTCAGTCAACTCTTGCAATGGTGCGATCCATTTCCTATAATCTGTACTGTGCAGAAAAATACGTATTGGTATATAGAAGTATTGTTGGGCATTGGCAGTCATTTTTAAAGAAATAATTTAATGATAATTCTTCCTTCCTGCTTTAAATTTTATATTTAAAACATGTGAGCATTTTATTTGACAAAAAAACCTCACAATTTGTAATTATGGCACTTAATATTAAAACATTTTTTTTAATTCCATGGATTACCTGGTATTGTTAATTTCTCCCTGTAACTTTTTTTTCTTTTTTTTTTTTTTTTTGGTGGATGGCTGCATGCTTCTCCTAGTTTAAATTTAAAATATATTTATGAAATTATTGTCATGAAAATTAATTATAGTTCCTGGATCCGTGGAATTTTGTAGATTAAAGTTAACATTCTTTTCAAATCACATTTACAATGTTCCATTGTATTTAATGGCTATTTTCACAGTCCCACTGAAAATTGTTAATCTTGTTTTTGTTTCACCTGAAAACATTTGAAGCCTACAGACATTATGTAGGAGGTAACTCTTTGGGGACTTGCTTCTTGCATCCTGTGATATCATAAGATCATCTCTGAAACATCCATATCACATGACTTTTCACTGCCTTTTAAGCCTGATCCTGCTTTGGATATGATAGTTTACACTGAATTAAAAATAAATTAAAGAGCCAGGCAGTGGTGGCGCATGCCTTTAATCCCAGCACTTGGGAGGCAGAGGCAGGCAGATTTCTGAGTTCAAGGTCAGCCTGGTCTACAGAGTGAGTTCCAGGATAGCCAGGACTATACAGAGAAACCCTGTCTCAGAACAAAACAAAAAAAAAAAAAAGAAAGAAAGAAACAAAGAAACAAAGAAAGAAAGAAACAAAGAAAAAATAAATTAAAGGAGCTAGAGTCATACTTCAGTGGTTAACCACAAATGCTGCTCTTCCGAAGAATCTGAAATTAGTTACCACCAACCATGTTACAAGTACCCACAACTACTGATAACTCTAATTGTAGGGGATCTGATGCCCTCTTATAGCCTGTAAGGCATGAAATACACTTTTCCTCACTTATACACACACATAAATAAAAGTATTAAAAATTATATACTAAAGCTATCTTATCTTTTATTTTATGATTTTCTGTTTTAGTAGTCAGACATTATATATTACCAATGCATCTTGTGACCTGACTATATGGATTTTTTAAAGACACAGGCTTTGTTTTCAGGATTGACTGTTTAGAATTGAATAACCAGGTTTTTTTTCTTTTTTCTTTCTTTCTTGGGGAAGTCTATTTTTCCTTCTCTCAGCATTCATTCATGGCTTATAGATCTATGGGTAGAGTTGAGACCCAATAAGCTTTCATCTACTCAGTTTATTATGTCTATTATTATTGTCCTCATTCATGCGATATGTAGATAGCCATACATATATGTAACATCATAAAGACTGAGCAGGTTGTATTAATGTATTTAGGAATACATAGGCATGCATAAATATGTATGTATGTAACAACAATGAACAAAGAGATCATGGACTAAAACAATAACAAGAGTAAAGTTTGGAAGGAGAAAAAGGAAGGAGAAAATGATGTAATTGTATTAATATTTGAAAAAGATAGGACAAGATTCATGTGTTTTCCTCTTAGCTTTGCCTCTTATGTCCTAAATATACATATTTTATAAAATTATTTTATTTATTTACATTTCTAGTATTGCCCTCCTTTCCAGTCTCCCTCCCAGAGTTCTTCACTCCATTTCCTCCTTGCCTCTAAGACGATGTTCCCCCTCTGACCCACCTATCCACTTATCCACCTACCTCAGAAAAAAGATTTGGGTTTTTTAATGTGTTTGTTTTAACAAAACACTCCTAGTTTCTTTGCCTAGACTTAGGTTTTAGCTTTGAAATCTGCATGTTCATTTAATATTTTATGTGTGTGTTCCACTAGCCTAAGTTCATGAAACCAGATAAAGTAGTATGCAAGAGTTAGAGGATCTTTGTCTTTCTACATCATACTCACGACTAATATCTATTAGCAATGGTGTTAGCTCCAGAAAATCTTTATAAAGTTCACTGGTTTATTTTGTACCTAGTGTATTGTCTCCAGAAAGAAAGCTAGTTTCTTTCTGAAATGAATGGATACAAGATTACATCAAAAATGGTCTACTAGTTGATTTGATCAGATGATTTTTTTCAGCTTTGTTAACAAGATAGATTATATTAATTAATTTTTGAATGCATAAATGTAAGCTTTGAATACTTGTACTGAATATTTTTATGCTGCAAGGCAGCTTTTGCGTTTCTGTATTGAAGTGCTACTGTATTGGAGGAGTTTGTATCTATTTTATGGGAAATATTTTAATTTGTTTATTTGTTTGTTTATTTGAAAATAGACTCTTCTCTTATACTGTACATCTTGACCACAATTTTCACTTCCTTCACCATTCCCAGATCCCCCAACAGCTCTCTTCTCCCCTAAATCCACTTCCCTTCTGTTCCCTTCAGAAAAAAAAAATCAGATCTCCAAAAGACAACAAGCAAGACAAATTAAACAAGGCAATCCCTCTTATATTGAGGTTGAAAAAGACAATCTAATAAGAGGAAAGGAGTCACAAGAGCAAGCAAAAGAATCAGAGACACATCCACTTGCACTGTTAGGATTTCCACAAATACAAGGTACACAATCATGACATATACAAAGAGGCCCTTGTGCACACCCTTCCAGGTACCATCTTTTTGTAAATTAAGCTAGTATACAAGGTAAAAGGTCTCAATATTGTTTTCTCATACTTATATCCTGTTATACTTTGCTTTAATTTGTTCTTGTTTCACTGTCCTTGTTCTATAGTAACATTCATTATAGTATAAATTCAATCATTTATCTGATTTATACATATTTCATATTTTAAAACCTTAATCGTAGTTTAAATATACTTTTTATTAATTCCATAATTTCCATTTTATCTGGGTCTTGTCTATCTTCTTCCATTCCTTTCTTTATAAGTAAGTTTGGTTACATGCTTTTCGTACTTTCTAATCTTTATTTGTGTGCTCACAACTAAGTTTAATCACAACTTAGGGTAGGACACTATTATGTCACACTGTACCTACTTGAGGAATCAATTTCTTCCTCTGTTGGAACCTAAGTTTCAATGAGTTTGTCTATATCCCTTAATCCTGTGAGCTCCTGAGGGCAGCAAGACTCTGGAATGTCCTGTTACACCAGGAAGAATCTACTCCTTGAGTATGATTTCAGCTTCTTTCATTAAAATCTGACAAGATTTCTTTCCAGTAATTTTATATTTCCTTCAAAGCTTTCTGAATTTTCCTCTCCCTTCAAAAAGTTCTAGTCCAGTGCTCAACAATGATGTTTGAAATACATTTGACTGTGGCCTCCTTGTTTTTCTTTGTATTTTTTTGTTTTGTTTTTGTAGTTTGCTTGTTTGATTTTTTAACTTTATAATAATTTATAAGCACTAAAAAGATCCTCAAATCAAAGTTTGGATCTAAATTTTAAAAATAAGACCTGCTTCTTCAATTTTCCTAAACATTGTAATTTTCGAAGGAAATATCAATTGTGATGAGAAAACCTTCCATTTTTAAATCTGTCTCACATCCCCACAGAATTATCAGTAACACCACTTTAGGTTTTATCCTACAGTGGCAGATGTCCACAACAGACATGATGTTTTCTTGGACCAGAATTCAGAAAGCATTGTGTTGCACCACATGCAGTCCCTTCCATTTGTCTGTAATTCCCTACAATCCCACAGTGTAATTTTATAATCTTGTTTTAAATATCTTCAGTAATTTTTCCAGTTCACTGTGTTTTATTATGATATCTCTGACATATCTGTAACTTTAAAATTCTGATATTTTAATTTTTAATACACTCTGAGGAGACATTTTCATTATTTATACATATTAAAATTTTAAAGTCATACTGATTTTATGCTATTGCTTTATTGTTGTGATGCGAATTCTGTTAAAAATAAGACCCACGTTTCTCTCATTAGTAATGTGTTTGAACTAAATAAACTAAGAATTATAGAAAACAAAGTAATCAATACCCATAGCCAGGAGGCTGCTTTGTTAACTTTCATACTGCATGTATGGTGATTCTCTGCTTAGAGTTAATTTTTAATACTTTTTTGTTAATATGGTACAATATCACATATTTACTTAGATTTTACAAGTAAACAATTGAACAAAACTTTTATTTGTAAATTTTGCCACCTACCTACTCTTATTTTCATACCCCTTCTATGGTCATTGTAAAATAGTCAAGGACTCTCTCTGTTTTTAGCCCTTTGCTAAGCCAACATTGCTTTTGTTCTTTTAAGAGCTGTTTGTTAGGTCTTTAATTATTGTACCTCGTTTCTGTATATCATGATTAGTTCCTTTATTTCTGATCCATCAGTTGGGTAACTTGAGTAATAATAAACCCCTACAGGCTCATATATTTGAATACTTGGTCTCCAGTTACCCAAAATGTTTGGAAAGGATTCATAGATATTGCTTTTTGGAGGAGGTGTATCACAGGAGGTGGGCTGTGAGGTTTCCAGAAGCCCAAGCCATTCCCAGTGAATCTCTCTGTCTTTGTATAGTGTCTCAGGATGTAAGCACCCAGGTACTGCCTGCTTGTTTGTTTCCCAATATGATGTCCATGGACTCTAACCTACTGAAACTGAAAGTCTCAAATAAGTTCCTTTTTTCTATGAATTACTTAGATCATGGTTTCTTTTTCTTTAATTTTTTTATTGGTTATTTTATTTATTGACATCTCAAATATTATCCCTCTCCCTGGTTTCCCCTCTGCAAACTCCTTATTCCACTCCTCCCTTCCCCTGCTTCTAAGAGGGTGCTTTCCCTCCTACCCACTCACTCCCTCCTCACTTTCCTAGCAGTCTCCTACCCTGGGGCCTTCACAGGACCAAGGTCCTCCCCTCCTATTGATGCCAGATAAGGCCATCCTCTGCTACATATGTAGCTAGAGCCATGAGTTCCTCCATGTGTACTCTTTGGTTGGTGGTTTAGTCCCTGGGAGTTCTGGTTTTTTACAACAGTAATAGAAAAGTAGCGTTGACAATAAGTTTATTCTAATCCACAATTTAGCTGTGTGATTATTTGCTAAGGTATAATCTTATATTGAATTTATTGAATCACTTTATTGAATTTATTGAATTGTACTATATGATTAGTACAATTAAAATATGTGAATTTTTGTTTGTTCTTCCTTTTTTTTTTTCCTTTTCTTCTTCATCTTTTGGTTTAAATTCTGCTTAGAGAACTGGATTCATGGCTCAATTCTAGATTGTAAGGACATAAAACTCATTTTTTCTATTGTATATTTAAAATAGTGCATTCAATGATATCCAAATATTCTTTTGTATTTGTTTTATCTGAGTTGCTACATGATGCTAGAATAATGGAATGTAAAATTACAAATGATTACAACTGTGACTTATGTTAGATCCTCAATAATGATGCTTCGATTTTTTCTTCTTTTAACTACTTAAAAAACATGTGATAAAATGCAGATGAGAGTGTTTTATAGTCAGTAATAGAATTAAATTATAGTATTTTAACTTTAAGCTATATTTTTAATTAAAGAAAATAGATAATAAAACAAAGAATGTGTAGTTTTGTAGAGACAAAAAAAAATCTGAATTTGATTAAATTAGTACTTAGGCAATGGAGGACTGACAATTCTCATAGCTACACTTCAAAATTAATCAGTCTGATTACTCTAATTGACTCAAAATTATTATTTTACCATTTAGAGTTGGTTAAAAAATGTTCTTTTTATTACTTAATGAATTTTAATATAACTAGTAGATAATAATGATCAGATACATGAACAAGTTATTTAAAAACTTAAACAGAACTTTCTTTGCATTTCTGATGAAATATTTTGTTTACATATTTGTGTTTTTTCTGTCAAATAATAATTTTTTCCGAGTTTATCACTGCTATAGTTATCATAAATTCAAAATATTCTTTTTCTTGTTATTATATTTTATCATTTAAAATCTGAATTTAAGTATATTTTGACTATTCTTTTTATTTTATAAGTCCTAGGTTTTCTCCCACACTACCCACTCAACTTAAATTTCTTTATTGAAAAAACAGCAAAAATACAATAAAACAACCAACCCTCAAAAAATAAGAAAATAAAATGAAGTCATTTCTAAAAGGAAAACACACTCACGTGTGTACACATGACACACACACACACATACACACACACACACACACACACACACACAAACACAACTGTAAGCAAATAGAAGAACACACAAACTGTGGAGTCCAGTATATGTTGTTCAAATACTCCTGAATGAGGCATGTTCTGGAACTCAAGTGGTTAGTATAACCAGTGTCACTCTAATAGAAAAAAATGTTTTTTTTTTCTCTTCCACCATCTATGATGTTTCCAGTTTCTGGTGATCATGAATGGGTCAACAGTGAACGGAGTTGAGTAAGTGTACTTGTAGTAGGATCAAGCATTCTTTGGGTATATGCCTGAGACTTGTATAGCTGGAAGTTCCTAATTCTAATCTTCTGGAGGAATTGCCACACTGGTTTTCATAGTGTTTGTAGGACTACAAGCAATACATGAGGGATTCTCTTACTCTGTATCCTTGCCAGTATCAGGCGTCACATTCTATTGATATTAGCTATTCTGACAGGTATAAGATGGAAGCTTAATGTAGTTCTGATTCGCATTTCCCTTATGGATAAGGATATTGGACATTACTTTAAGTGTTTCTCAGCTATTTGACTTTCCAAGACTGACAATTCTCTGTTTAAACCTGTACCCCATATTTATTACGGTTATTTGTTTTATTGATATCTAGTTTACTGAGTTCTTCATATATTTTGGATAATAGCCTTTGATAGAAAATAAAATTAAGTATCACAAAAATCAGTAGCCCTCCTGTATAAAAATGACAAACAGACTACGAAGGAAAAATCTTTCACTATATCAAATAATATAAACAATCTTGGCATAATTCTGATCAAGGAAGTGAAAGACTTATATGGGAAAAGTTGAAAGACATTGAAGAAAGAATCTGGAGAAAATATCAGAAAATGGAAAGGTCTTCTATGCTCATGAATTAGTAAGAGTAACAGTAAAAATGGCAATCGTACTAAAAGAAATCTACAGATTCAATACAATCTCCATCAAAATATCAACATAATTCTTCACAGATACTTTAAAACCAGTTCTCAGCTTCATATGGAAACACAAAAATACACAGGCTAGTTAAAACAACAGCAACCCGAATAATAGATATCTGCTAGAGGTGTCACCATTCCTACCTGAAGTTGTATTACAAAGCTAGAGTAATAAAATAACATGATATCGGCCAAAACAAAAACAACAACAAAACAAAAACCACGTTGACAACAGGATCACATTGAAGACATAAGTCTACACACCTATGGACAGCTAATTTTTTTTTTATTTTTTAAAAAAAGGACAGAAATACACACTGGAAGATAAAAGACAACATCTTCAGTAAATGGCACTGGTCAGATTGGATTGCTGCATTTAGAAGACTTCAAATAGATCCAGAGTTGTCACCCTGAACAAAAACTGAACTCCAAATGGATGAAAGACCTCAAAATGAAACCAGATACATGGAAACTGATAGAAGAAAAAGTGCTGTATAGCCTTGAACTCATTGACACAGGACAGACTTTTTGAACAGAATACCATGAACAAAGGCACTAAAATATACAATTAATAGATTGAATCTTATACAGCTGAAAAGCTTCTGCAGGGCAAAGACACCATCATTCAAAGTGACTGCCTGCAGAATGGCAAAATGTTTTACCAACTGACAAATTCTTTTTTTTTTATATATTGTTCATGATTGTATGACCAAGATACATATTTAAGAAAAGAGGATTTTAGTATAACTGTATTTTATTAAAATATTTATTAATATGATTATCAGACATAAATATGTACTGGCAAAGTTCAAAAGTCAGGCACAGTTAACAAGAAATTTCAATACCAACATCTATTCAATTAATACATTTTTAATAGAAGTATTCATTTGTTCTCTATTGATACCTATATTCCACTACTTACGTTGGTAATGCTGTCATAAGTAAAGAACTAAAAAATGAATTCATTTTCAATGAAGGATATATTGTGATACTGTTATTAAGTAATTTGTTTTCATCATAAACTATGTTTGAAATTAATTAATATATCAATTTTTGTTTTCTCCATGAATTAACAGTCCATCTGCTGTGAGGCACAAGAGTATAGTAATTTGGCAAGTGCCAACAACATAGTTGCTGTTGAGGTTTGGCCTTTTGCTATGTATTGTAATGCTAAATATTAGCCTCTAGAACCTGTTTGCCCCCCAAGGATGAGAGAATCTGTACATAGACCCAAGTGACTCTATGTAATTTTGCACACCCCCCAGGTTATCCCTGATTGGTGAATAAACATGCCTATATTCTTTAGCCAGGCAGATGAGAGATTAGTGTTAGTGGGTTTTTTGTTTTTTTGTTTGTTTGCTTGCTTTCCAGTCTGGGGATAAGAGGCAGGGACCATGCTATGCAAATATTGATCACTGATCTCAACACCTAACCCATTTTCTTTCTTTCTTTCTTTTTTTTTTTTTTAGATCCTGAAGTTGGCCTGGACTTTACTCTGTAGATGAGGCCAGTCTTGAATTAGTGATTTCTTCATTAAGTCACTTGGCTAGCTAGGAATATTAATATGCATACTGCACTTGGCTTATAGTGCCCTTGTAAATAGTGAGGTCTTTACTGAAATGTAGGAGTAAGAAAAGGAGTCAAAGTACCTCAAGACCAGCCTGACACTTGGATGGTGACTATAATATCCAAGGCACATATGGGCTATTTTACATATACTCTGAAGGCAGAAATGCCTTCAGAATTGTTAATACACAAGAAAGTATATTGTTGGATAGTAAAAGGGTGAATACACTAGAAAAAAATCTTTGGAATAAAAGGACAATGGATCTTTTGCAAAAGTAGACAAACAGCACATTTTAATCTCGGAAATGGAGTGAAATATTTTTTCATTCTTGTTTGCAAAGTCCTTAAGACAAATAATATACTATAGTCCTCAGTAGATGCTATGTATGTGACTGGATGGGTTATGCATCAAAAAGAAGCATGTTCTATCCTTCATTTATCATCACAGAGTAATCATTTCATCACTGTGTAAAATAGTCATTTATAGTTAATGTGATGTTATATCAATTCATTAATCCTTAACAGATACATTTTCTACAGAGGTAAAGATTTGTCATCTTTATATATTAAATTCAATCTCATAATAAAGCATCTTAGTGAAAATACCCAATGGCAAATGAAATCTACGAAGACAATACACAACAACGCATGACGTGCCAGTGAGGAATGGAGCAGAAGTAATTTTCACAGAGACAAAAGGATACAAAGTTTGATTAACAGCTCCATACTGAGAAGTAGCAAGACCCAGTTAGCCAGCACTTTCTGTTCCTTTTGTTTTAAAGTCCTCTTGCCAGGCAGTGAAGGAATTTATTTTTTTCCTGACTCTTTTCAACTGAGAAACAGGAGAAGAGCTGAGAACTTTTCATGTGACATGAAAACTCAGTCTGTCATTGAATTTTTCAACTCTTCATTATGCCTTCAACGTGGAACATAAGTGCTAATGAAATTCTTGGAGCCTCACAGTAACTGTTGATTGAATTTCTGCACATTGTGAGAATCATTGAATTCACTTAATGTGGGATGAGAGGTTGTGTTCTCTATGTAACAGTTTAAATTGAGCACCTACTATGTAATAACTTTTTGAGCTACTTTACTTTAGATGCAGTGTTTACATTGCTCACAACATAACTGTATTAACTAAAAGAGCTAATTGATCAAGGTAAGAATAGCTTTACAAATAGCAATCCATAAATTCAACATATATATATATATATATATATATATATATATATATAATTATTTTAGGAATATATGTAGAAATCAATGCAAATTACCTATATCTCTTATATAATTCATAATATATAATTTCATATGGAATAAAAGATGCAGTATACTAGCATAGTGTTTTTGGTAGGGTTTTACTGCTGTGAACAGACACCATGACCAAGGTAAGTCTAATGAAGAACATTTAATTGAGGCTGGCTTACAGGTTCAGAGGTTCAGTTCATTATCAACAAGGTAGGAGTATGGCAGCATCCAGGCAGGCATGGTGCAGGAGGAACTGAGAGTTCTACATCTTCATCTGAAGGCTGCTAGTGGAAGACTGACTTCCAGGCAGCTAGAATGATGGTCTTAAAGCCCACACTCACAGTGACACATCTATCCCAACAAGTTCACACCTACTACAACAGGGCCACACCTTCTAATAGTGCCACTCCCTGGGTCAAGCATCACACATAGTATAATTATAAAGATTTAAAATTCACAAATATGGTGAGGTACCCATCTCCCACAGGTATGTCATAGGTTTTATCAAGAGAGTATTGATTCTTAAAGCTGTCTTATTTTGTACCTCTAATTTGGTCATTAAAAGAGGCTTTTCTGAGGAGGAGGGCAACCCTGTAGAAGGACCAGTAGTCTCACTTAACCTGGATCCCAGAGACTTCTCAGACACTGGGTCACCAAACTGGCAGCATACGTCAGCTGATATGAGACTTCTAATACATATAAAGCAGAGGACAGTTGAGTGTGGGTTCAGTCAGAAAAGATGCACCTAATCCTCAAGAGACTGGAGGCACCAGGGAGTTTAGAGGTTTGGTGGGGTGTGGGGTAGGGACATCCTTGTGGAGACAGGGATGGGGAGGAGATATGGAATGTGGAACAGAAGGAGGGTGGGCCAGGAGTGGAATAAAATCTGGAGGGTAAAAAAAGATAAATAAATAAATAAGTAAATAAATAAATAAATATTAATAAATAAAAATGTAAAAACAAAAGAGGCTTTTTTATTTACTCATAGTGGTGGATCTATTATACATACATTATCCTCTATAGTTTTATGAATATACTATATAGTGTACATGATCCCCATAACTGTCACTTTAGATTGGATACGTGTTTTTCAACAAAGTCTGTTTTTTTGCGCAAAGTCTAGATCACCAAGGCCTGATTGAGAACCGAGGCTTTGTAGGATGTTTTGAGATAACTGTGGATGTGGTTGTAAAGAGATTTAAAGCAAGTCAACACTGTCTTTTTATCACCTCCTGGATGATGAGTGGAGTGGTCATGTTGAGTCGCACTGCTTTAATATCACCATGAGCAGGAGCTAACTGGTCAATCAATCTGTCATTGTGTGAAACTTATTGATGAGCCAAAACAGAACCTTTCCTCTTTTTAAATTAATCATTCTAGATATTTTGTTATAACCATGCTATGAATACAGTTAATTGTTGTTTATTCCCCTGTCTTCTCACTTTAAGAATAAGTCACAGTTATGTTGCTAAGATTAATGTAGCACATGTCACTTTATAAATTATTTCTTTTTCTTTTGCTTGACTTTACAACTTTGTTTTGTTTAGAATTGAAACAATCTTAGCACGTATATTACTATTTCTTAATCTTGGTTTGCTATGAACAGTATTGTTTCCAAATAAATTTTTCTGCCTAACACACTATATACAAAACAAAATGTTTGTCTAATAACTTTACAAGCTTTAAAATAATATATTTATTTGCATTTATACCCTCTTCCACAAGAGTTATTTTGTTGGCCGATCTATTTTGTCTGGTGTAGTTGCGGATCCCAGTGTTCCCAATCACAATGTACTTTCTCCAAATCATTTTCCCAATATGAACATCTTTGTAAATCGGAGTGGTCTGACCATGATTATCAGTATCATAGAAGTGACCTAGACATGCACACTGATCATTGTCACAGATTTTATGTTTTTTGAACTTGTAAATATTTGGCAGTAGCTTAACAACTTCAGAAATAAGTTATGTTTATCATTGGTGATTAGTTTTCTCTTGAAATATGTTTATTTCACAGAATTAAAATCTATCAACTATGTGATCTCATCCCTTAGTCAACGAAGGGTCAGTACCCTCTCTGTGTGCCCACCAGTCTCTGTGGACAGATGTGCAATAAAGAGGCATCCTTATAGAAGATGGACCTAGTGTTGACTTTTAGACATACTGATAGATAGGAGCTACTGTTCTAGCTTTCTACATTGGCTGTAGGAACGGGCAACTGTCAAACGAATCTGACAAAGCGAGGTTTTAAGCTCTATCATGCAGGTTAAATATTTCATGCCCTCTAGAGAGATGACACAAAGTGATGTGAACTGCTTTCATTTGATCGTATGAATGATGAAAGTGTTTCTGGTTTCTCAGAGACCCTCGGTGAGATCTAAGAATGTTTGCCAAGATGTGCCTGGTAAATAAATCAGTTCATCCTACAACAGAAGTTCTGCAGACAGATGGTCATTTAGAATTCAGTGTTTGACTGGGAAAAGACAGGAATGAAGACAAAGAATATGATGTCATATTAATATGAATCTTATACCACACTATACTCAAAAAATGTAAGCAGTCATATTTCTTTGCATTTATAACTGGAAAATATTTTAATTTATCAAATGCATATAAAGTAAATAATTTTAGATAATAACTGTTTTATTATAATCTTTTACTAGCACTAGAAAATATTTAATAAACATAAACAGATAACTTGAAATATTAATTAAAACAAGTCACTACAATTATGTGGCTTAACAAATTCAAGTATAACAATTCATTGGAATTTTGAAAATATTCTACTTTAAATTATAATAAGCTACTGGTTATCTCAATATCCATTTTTATTTTAGTTTTTCTAAAATAATTAGGTGTACATATGACTGTCTATGTATCAGCTTTCTTATGCAGATGCACATGCCTGCAGAGGTCAGAGGAAAGCACTGAATACCCTTGAACTTGAGTTTTAGGCAGTTTTGAACCACTGATGTGGATCCTAGAAATTAAACCAGTCTGCATTATTCTCCAATAAATAATCCATCCAGCCCAGATGTTTAAACTTGAAAGAGATTTTCTTACTGTCTCATCAGTAATTATTTAGAGGATTTCATGGTCACAGATCTGTGAAAAAGGAACCATTCTATGTGCTTCCTTAGAGGAAATCATTGAGACTCAAGGATAACCATAAATCCACATTCCTAAGAAAGTGTCTGCCCCACATTTTCTCCCTATATTTTCCTCAGACAGAAGCAATTCTCGGTTAAAAAATTGGAGATGGCTAGAATGGTGAGGTAAGAGTGAGTGAGTGAGTGGATGAATACCCTTATAGAAGTGGGGGGAGATAGAAAGGGTGGTTTGTGGAGGTGAAACCAGGAAAGGAGATAATATTTGAAATGTTAATAAATAAAATATCCAATGGGGGGAGAGAAAATGTCTGTCCATTGGAAATAGCACCATCTTTCATACCCAATTTTTGTTTTGTTGTCATTGTTGTTTGTTTGTCTTTCCAGTGATCTGGAAATAAGTGGTATATCTGCTTAGAAACTTGACATTGTAAATTCACTTGCTTAGATGCTTAGATAAATAGGATTGTATGTGAGGCATTTTATACTGTAAAGTCAACCATGACTCCTATATTACTATAAATCTTATTCTATTAAAACCTTCTGAAAAGATTGAAACCAATTATGAAATATAAGATAAAATAGTATATAACGAATAAATTCTAGCATTTTCCTTTGCCCTTGATGCTGACTTTTCAGATAGTATTTTAGTATAGTCATAGGCTTTAATATTCTACAGCTTATTTGAAAGCCATGGCTTCTATCATTTTAATCATGTACCTTACACCACAAAAAGTGAAACTTAGGTTATGAGACCGTAGAGACTACAATGGTGTGATGTTAAGTTAATTTAATTTTTGTCCAAAAACATATGGTTATCTCTCTACACACAAGTTCTTATCAAATCCCAAACAGACATGACCTCTGGTATATTTGAGTTTCTCAAATCATGCTATTGACAATTAAAATTTCTATTACTAATAGTTACCTTTTCTAGTAGATTTAAGGCACAGACTTTTATAATAGGAATTTTATATGTATTAACACATTTTATTACATTTACTTGACCTTGATGAAATGTTCTTTGCAAACTTTGATTGTTAATAATTATTGTTCTTGACAGCTTACATAATTAGATAATATATACTTCACTATTTTATCTGAAAATAAAGAAACACACCCAAGCGTGTTTTGATAGTCCAAATTGGGCTACATTGGATTAAGAAAACAAAAAGCGAACAAGAGAACACACATTTGGGTCAGTAAGGAAAGAGAATAGATTTAAAATAGATAGACTATTATAATAATGTAGAAATACACAGAAAATGTCTTATTATTTACAACTGAGACTACTGTGTGTTGAACAAGCACTAAGCAAGTCTTTAGTTTTAAAAACTGTTTCAAGGTTTTGTGTTTATTTAGTTTCAAAGATTGAGCACAGGAAATGTAGTGATAAATCACAAGAAAATTTATTCAGTTTAAGAAGACTCTGTCTTCTTGAAATTCACAGAAATATAATGAAATTTTTATCTATTCCTCTGGATTGTCTAACACATGCAGAGAAGATATTAGCTAGCCTAAATTGCACATGAAATACCTATCTGTGACTACTGAACCTATCTATTCTTCTCTCAACAACTACAATGATCTTGGCAGAAAAGAAAAAGAAAAAAGAAATTATAATGAGTAATATGTATTCCTTTCCTTTTGACTTTCAAACTGTTGAAATAATGGACTTCAAAATATTGGAACAATCCCCAAGAATCTTATATATGAAGAATGAATAGGCTGAAGGTGAATCCAAACCAGAAGAGGAGACTTCTTTCAGGAGTAAATTGCATCTTGACAACTTATTGAACAGCTTGAAATACATACCAGAAATCAGACAATGTCAGGTCCATAATGGGTAATATCATACCTTGACCAGGTCTGATTTATACTGCTTTCCTTCGATTTAAATATAAATCTCATAGACTTGGAGGTAACAAGGCTACTGTGTTTGATTATTTTCCAACATGACTACACTGAATGAAACTGAATCATAAGCTTTTGAGTATTCATTGGTACTGTAGTTAACACATTGAGGATAGATAGACATTGTTACCTGGTTAAAGATGGCAGGGGCTACTAGGCTTTGATATGAATGCCTGAAGTGACACTACTGACTTTTATGTCTTCTACTTTTTACGTCTTGATGAAATTGAAATACCTTGATTCACTGAGAAACCTTCATTTCTAAAAATACTTTTTAAGGCAGACAATATATGAAAGTTTGCACTTCTTTCTTTACATAGATGGGGGAAACATATTTTTCACAATATGTTTTGGCACATTACTATACATTTTTATTCTTACCTAAAGGAGTTCATGTTCTAATCATTAAAATCTGTAAGACCTTGTAGCATGAATTTCCAATGTGGACTCAGTGCAAAAACATGAGCTCTTAAAGGACATTGTACCTTGTAGGATCTGGAGAAAGAACTAACAGAACAATGAAACAGCAAGTCTTTGACTGTAGGTAAAAAGCCTTTACATCCATGCATACAAATTCACATACACAGACACACATAGGTATAAGCAAACAGATATACACATGCACATACTGCTTTCCTTCAATTTAAATATAAATCTCATAGACTTGGAACTAACAAAACACATACAAACTATGTACACATTCACATACACAGACACATACACACACAGTCTCTCTTTCTCTTTCTCTCTCTCTCTCACATGTGTGTGTGTGGGGGGGCGCACATGTATATAAGTACACATACACAAACATATTCACATATTACATACACAAAGAATATATATTATATATAATATATGCATATAAGTACACATACACAACACAAATATATATACATCTTATTTAAGTTTCTATTTCTGTAATACAGGTCATGAATAAAAGCAACTTGATGAAGATAGTTTATTTGAACACACACACACACACACACACACACAGAGGAAGGAAAGAGTGGGGGAAGAGAGAGGTGTGCATACTCACAAAAAGAATTTTAAGCAGGAACAGTGAAGCAAGAACAGAATAAAAATCCCTAAAGTGGTGATTCTTAGTGTCTTTCTTCTCCTGATTTATTCAGTTTGTTTTCTTATGTACCCTATATATCTATATCTCCTCAGTGATAGCACAGATCATAGTGGGCTGACATTACCTCAATAGTCATTAATCAAAAACAATGTTCTATGTTGAAACCGGCTCAGCTCTACCTGGCTTGAGACAAAAGACTTAACAAAAAATGTTGCAGCTTCCTCCGGTCTTCGGGTCAAGGTGTAGAGGGAAAGAGAAATGGGGATAAGGGGAAGAGACGCTAGGAATGGAGACAAGACAGAGATTCTGATCCAGTCTCAAGTCTAGTCTCTAGTTGAAGGGAAATCTGGGGTATTTATACACTTTTGCCACTCCCCTTGTAGGAGTAGATATGTATATCCAAGGCACTTGGATATGACGTAAGCCTTGGAGGCGTGGCTAGCACGTGTGCTTTACAGGCAAGAATAGCTGCTTTCTAGCAGCTTTCTGTTAAAAGTCGGCTCCCAACAGTTCTATAAGCAATATCATGGGAACATCTTTTCAATAGATATATGTAACATGTGTCACAATGACAGAAATTCCAGCCAGAAAAGGCAGACATATTTACATACACTTATACATACATATACACTATAGTGATTTGAATAAGAATGTCTCCAATAGGCTCATATAGATATGTGCATTTGTTCTACCAAGTATTGGTGAAAGTGTGTTGCTTTTGAGACCTCAAAATCCATGCAAGGTCAAGTCTTTCTCTTTCTCTTCCTGTGTATCAAGATATAAATCTTTCAGCTCTTTCTCCAAGTCCATGTGTGCTACAATGATCCCCACCTTGATGATAATGGACACACATACAAGTCCACAATCCACTCATTTATACACGGACACACAAGTACAGATGCAGGTACATAAACATACAGAGGTGTAGGCTCAGCGCATCTGGCTGCAGTGCAGTCCAAGATGTACTGAGCGAATGCAACTGTCACTCTGAGTCAAAACTGTGACAAGAGCTCTCACACATTCCTGCTCTCAATTCAGATGTGGTCCAAGCTCAGCAAACTCCCCAGTGGGCAGCAAATATACACTTTACATGGTGATTTATTACAGGAACAAGAAGGGAAAAGTCTTCTTCCTGCTGGTTTCAGGATGATGCTTTCAGGGTTTGGATGTGTCTCAACTTTACTCTTTCTCTGGATTGGCTCCTCAAGTCACACTGCTTTTTGGCCCCACACTAGGCCTGTGCTAGACTTTTAAAATATCAAATCAGGCATTAGTATCCCCACCCCAACCCTAAGATATCCTTAACAGTACTACTCTTGCTATGATATGCTTACAGATAGGAGCCTAGCATGGATGTCCACTGAGTGGCCCTACCACCTGACTGAGACAGATACACGCACTTATAACCAACCATTGGACTGAAGTTGGAGACCTCTTTAGAGAAATTAGGGGAAGGATTGAGGGAGCTGAAGGGGATAGCAACCCCAAAGGAAGACCAGAAGTCTCAATTAACCTGGACACCTGGGAGCTCCAAAAGACTGAGCCACCAACCAGTCAACATACAGAGTGGTCCAAGGCCCCCTGGTACTTATGCAGCAAAAGACTGCCTGGTCTGTCCTCAGTGTGAGATGAAGCACCTAACCCTTAAGACTTGAGACCCCAGGGGAGGGGGATACCCAGAGTGGTTAGATGGGAACACTCTCTCAGAGGCAAAGTGGGGAAGGGGGGTAAAAAACTGTGAAAGGGGGGAATGGGAAAGGAGTAATGTAAATAAATAAAATAATTAATAAAACAACAATAACAACAACAACAATAAAAACAAAAACAGGAAATCAGATCCTCAGGGGCATACTTCATCCAAGGAGACCAGACTCTCTAATCCTTCATAAAGTGCATATCAACTTGGAACAAAATATTTAAACATGTGAGCTATGGGAGCCATTTTCATTTAAGCCACCACACTTTTCCTCAAGCATTCCATTAATTTTCTTTTCTCTAAACTGTCAGCTAGAGCCCAGCCTGGGATATTGTCTCCAACAGTCATACAAAGTATGATATGGTATTTTTTTTTCTGCTTCTCTTCTCCATAAGCCATCTTAAATTTATCTGCAGATTCCCTTTCATAACTGATTTCCCTGCCTGAGATATAACTCACTACAATAGCTTGATCTTTCAGACATAAACAAAATCCCTTCCCTCCTCTAATTAAGCCTGACACAAATTCTCAGTCTCCCATAACATATGTAGGGAACACACGGCAGTCTGCTAAGAAATCTCAATGCTGAGAGCATTTCCAGCAGGTTAGCGTTATTGTTTGCGATAACTTCATTGCAAGTCCAGCCCCTGAGGTTTGTTAAAGGAGCTAGGTCATATTTTTAAAAAGTACATTTCAAAGAGACTGAAAATTAGAATTGCCTATACTCCTGATTCTAGTCCCAGAAAGACACTAACCAACAACTAACGTATTTGTCATATTAGCAATTGCATCTCATTTTATCTCTACTCAGATTCTTCATGTTCCTTTCTCATTAGCTACCCTTTTCCCAAACTGTACAAAGTTTGACTTTCACATCCCAGGTTTATTTTTCATTAGTTATGGCTCTACTATAAGTAGTTGACACGAACTCAGCCCAACAAGTGCTTCCTCCATGTTGAAAATCTCATTTGCATCTGTCTATCCTTGAATTTTCTTGATATATACATCACAAAATAATCTGAAAGTATCCTTAGACACCAAAGCATTCCCAGTTGTGTACAGTAGTGTTCTTAGTGGAAGTTCTTTGAGTGTGAGGCAGTAGGAAGAATAATAACTACATTATATTCTCTGTATCAGGGAAACCCTACAGAGCCAGAAGCAACATTTCAAGCAGTTCCTCTGGTCCTGAAAACCTGTACACATAAGGTTTTCTTGGTCTTCAGCAGGCTAGCTCTTGGGATACATTTTTCTATGTATTACACAGTATCAACTTACTGATACAAGGGAACAAAAAGGAGCTTCTGACCTTCCTAAAATTTCTATGCAAAATTCTCCACTATCAAATGCGTCTTGCCTTCTCTGAATCATGTTTTGTTGCAGATGCTTCTCACAACCTGCTACTAGTAATGCATTATAAGTAATTACTCTTTCCACCCTTCTGGCTTCAATTTGGTTTGTTTAACCAATTATCTTTTAACTTGTTCTATACTGACAAAAAATAATAGAGCTAAACACAAGAGAATGACAATTGTGCCTTAAAAAATCCAATGTTTATCTATACATTAGGTATCTTTAGGCTGTAATATGAAATTTCGCTGTCATGGTTTCAGTAAGAAATTTCTCCTATGGATTCATGTACTTGAACATTGGCTTCAAAATTGATGGCACTGTTGGAAAGTTATAGGGCCATTCGGAGATAGAGCATAGGGGAAGAAGTATGTCACTGGGCTCAGACATTGAGGTTTTCAACCTCACTCAACTTCCTGCTTTCTCTGCTTCTTGTGTATGGATTAAATGTGCTCAGCCAACTTACTGTTCCTACTGCTCTTCAATGTCTTTCCCAAATGATGAATTCTTTATTCCTCTACAGCTATAAGTGCAAATAAATTATTTCTCCCTTGAGTTGCTTTTGGTCATGGTTTTTATAACAGCCACAAAAAGTTACCGTTGTAGAAAATGTCTTTTTTACTTATATAAATAAGGGATGTAGTTTGGGAGGCTTGTGGAAGAGTTGTGGGTAGGATTAGGGACCTGGGGGGCAGGAGTATAGGAATTCACAAGAAGATAAACAGATTCAATTAACCTGGACCCTTTGGGCTAACAGAAAGTTTACCACCAACCAAGGATCATACATGGGCTGGACCACCCCACATACATATGTAGCAGATGGGCTGCCTGCTCTTCATGTAGGTACCCAAAAAACTGTAGTGGAAGCTGCCCCTGCCTCTGTTGGCTGCCTGTGAATCTGTGTCCCTTGACTGGGCTGCTTTGTCTGGCCACAGTGGTAAAGGATGTACCTAGTGACTTGAGGTGCCAGGGTAGGTGGGTACCTAGGGCCTCCTCCCTCATTTCAGAGGATAAGGGGTTGTGTGAGGGGACACTGGGAGGAGAAGGGGAATGCAATCTGGATGTAAAGTAAATAAATAAATAAATTTTTAAAAATAATAAAATATAAAGGACCAAAGCTTGAAGATAAATGTTTTCAAAAGCAATAACATCACCTTAGTTTTGTTTTTATTGCTCTGAAGACACACCATGACCAAGGCAACGTTTTTTTTGTTGTTGTTGTTGTTTGCTTTTTTTGTTTGTTTGTTCTTTTTTGTTGTTGTTTTTAAATTTGATATTTTTTTATTTACATTTGAAATGTTATCTCCTTTCCCATTTCCACAACCACTCTCTGGAAACTCCCTAACCCATCCTTCCTCTAGCAGGGTGCTCCCCCACCTACCTACTTACTCCAGCCTTCCTGCCCTGACATTCCCCTACACTGGGGCATCGAATTCCACAGGACCAAGGACCACCTATTCCAACAAGGCCACACTTCCTAATAGTGCCACTTCTCGTGGGCCTAGCATATTCAAACCACTACAAACATTAAGGCTATAGTTCCATCACTCTCTGAGTAGTAATTTGAGAAGGTAAGTAGTGCTATTTTATTCAGACACTTAACAGCATTTATCCTGTGCCTTCATGTGTGTGTTGACATATTTTATGCACTGGTCAGTATGTCCCATGCATGCTCTGGTCAGTATGTCTCATTCACTGTTGAATATGTCCCATGCACTTGTGAGTATGCCCTAGGCACTGGTCAGTATGTCCCATGCACCTGTAGCCATCTATGTTCAAAGTTCTTCATTTTGTTTTGGTTTTGTTTTTCCTTTTGCTTTAATGTATGGTCATAGCAATTTCCAAAATAGCTAACTAAGAATCACATATTGTTGCTGTTGTGAATATGTTTTAATATGAATTTTAGACCCCAGAAACAATTGTCTTATATTTTTATATCACAAAGAATTGAATTTAAGAAAACAAAATTAACTGAGTGAGACATCATTCAGTTTAAAAAGGAAGATATTCACAAATATCCAAAGAACTGCCAACTATTAAACGATCCAGCACTCCAGAGGATAATAGTAAAATAAGTAAGTGTTCTGTGATGATATCATAAATTTTCTTTATTAAAACATATTATTAAACACAAATAACACATTTATTGATAGTGGAGAAGATAAACATTCTTTCCACAGAATGTTTTAGTGTTGTATTATTGACTTCTTAAATGTAAAACTTATGCATTAATATTCTCAAATTGAATCCTTATGCCTGCAAATTGCATGATGTTTTTGTCTTCAACAGCTGAATAACATTTCATTGTGTAGATGTATCACATTTTCTTTATCCATTCTTCAGTTGAGGGATGTATCAATTGTTTACAGTTTCTGACATCCTGAGAGAGGTAATGCACACCCATAGCATCATGTATGTACTCACTTACTATTGGACATTAACCATAATGTTGAAGATACTCCTGCTACAACCCACTGATCCCACGAAACTGGATGATAAGGAGGGCCCAATGGAGGATGCGTGAATATCTCTCAGAAGGAAACAAGAGTCATCAGAGGTTGATGGAGGGAGGGAATTTTCTGAGAGAGGAGGTAAGGAGGGATATGGGGATAGTTATCAGGTATGGGGGTAGTAGTGAGGGATAGGTAGCTGGAGACCTGGGATGAGGGTATGGGGAGGATACAGGGAATTCATTCCAGTGATCCTACAAGAGCTTACTACCAGTGGGGGATATAAAGATTGAAGTGACCACCTTCTGTATCCAAGCAGGACTTCCCAGAAGAGGAACATTTACCCACTCACAAAACTTTCAACCCAAAGTTAGTCCTGCCTTCAAGATGCATAGGGGTAAAGATGGAGCAGTGACTGAGAGAACAGCCAACCAATGACTGGCCCAACTTGAGACCATCTCAAAGGTGAAGGCCAATGTCTGACACTAAAAATGATACCCTGATATGCTTGCAGAAAGCTAGCCTGTCTCCGGAGTAACTTCATCCACCAGCAGATAGAAACAGATGCAGAGACTCAGCCAAACATCATGCTTGTGGAATAGTAGGTGATAGAATTGAGCTAGCAAGAGAGGTAAAAGACACTACAAGAAGACAAAGAGAGTCAAGTAACTTGGGCCCATGGGGAAAGAGACCGAACCACCAACCACAGACCATGCAGGGACTGGATATAGGTCACACACACATTTATACCAGATGTGCAGCTTGGTCTTCATTTGGGTTCCCTAACAACTGGAGTGAGAGCTGTTTCTGACTCTGTTGCCTGCCATTGGATCCTCTTTCCCTACCTAGTTGGGCCTCAGTGGGAAAGGAGGTGCTTAATCTTGCTAAAACTAGATATCCCTTGGTGGGGTGTTACCCAAGGGGAGCTCTCTCTTCTCTGAGGAGGAGAGGAAATAGTATGGAGGATTTGTAAGAGCAGGACTGAGAGGAAAGAAGGAAGAGGGCTGCAATTGGGATGTAACTGAATAATAAATAAATAAATAAATTATTTTAAAAAATATAACAATGGACTTTATCTAAATGTGCATAGATTGAATAAAATATGCCGTGCTTAGTGTTATAAAACTAGGTGGTGTTAAAATATCCTCACAACAAGAAAACCTAAGTACAACAGCTTTTGTCCTCGAGGTTACCCATTCTCATAGGGACTAACAGGGCTTCAGACCACATCCATCACTGGTGTGCTGAGAAGAAAGACAGTTACTAGTTCAGTCCAAACAACTTTCTTCACATCACTGGGGTGCTATATATAAAAACGCCTCCAACCTTCCTCAATGTAGGAGACTTTGAGAAATGCAGTTCTCATGAAAAGCATGTTTTTTAGACTGCTTACAACCACTTTTTCTTTCATTTTTCACATGTTTAAAATGAAAGTAAATTATGCTACAAAGTATTAAAATAACTAAAATAACCTGGTACAGTACATCTCCAAACATAGTATGAAATGTTAACTTTATTATAATGTTGCATTTTAAAAAATAAATTTGTATAAATACAGTAAACTCTGAATCCATTTCTATAAAATTTGTGTTCACTTGTCTTGAGTATAGAGGTTCTGAAGAAAAACATAGGTTTTCATTTAGTGTTTATCACTAGAGAGTTGGGTTTTATAAAGTTTATTGCTTGAATTTTACAACAGGTGGATCTGCAAACTTATTACCAAGAAAAATGTTTATTTTGGGCTTTCGCAAAATTAACAACACTTTCTAATGCTTTACACACAAAAAACTGAGCCAAATCATATTACATAAAATATAATTTATTTGACATGGTTTTAATAGTTTTCCCCATATCATTCTTAAGCTATAAAATCTTAATGATTCGTAACTGTAATTCCTCTCTTAAATCTTAACCTTACTATTTATTATTACATTGGCTTTTCATAGATGCACAACATATATTTATAGATGTGTCAATATGTATTTTAGACTTCTTTGTCTTTTTTTATGGTTATTTTGTTTGTGTACATTTCAAATGTTATCCCTCTTCCTGGTTTGCCTTCAGCAAACCCATTATCCCATTCCCCCTTCCCCCTGCTTCTATAAGGGTGCACCTCCACCCAACCACACACTCCCACCTCACCACCCTAGCATTCCCCTACACTGGAGCATCAAGCCTTCACAGGACCGATGGCCTCCCTTCCCAATGACGCCAGATAAAGCCATCCTCTGCTATATAACCAGCTGGAGCATGGGTCCCTCCATGTGTACTCTTTGGTTGGTGGTTTAGTTCTTGGGAGCTCTGCGGTAGGGCGTCTGGTTGGTTAATATTGCTGTTCTTCTTATGGGTTGCCAAACCCCTCAGCTCCTTTAGTCCCTTCCCTAACTACTACAATTGGGTCCTCATGCTCATTTCGATGGATGGTTTCAAGCAACTGCCTCTGTATTGGTCAGGTTCTGGAAGAGCCTCTCAGGAGACAGCTCTATCAGTCTCCTGTTAGTGAGCACTTCTTATCATCAGCAAAAAGGGAAACAAAATAATCAAGGGGAATAGAGAAAGGAAGGCATTCTCTCTGGAGGGAGAAAGGAAAAGCGGGCAGGATCAGGTGTGGGAGAAGGCAGGAGAGATGTCAGAAAATTGATCAGAGCCGTGTACCAGTGGGAGATGGAAAATTGGGGGTAGCCACCAGAAAGTCTCAGATTCCAGGAAAGCAAAAGACTCCCAGAACCCAAGACAGATGACATTAGCTGAAATTCCCAACAAAGGGAAGAGAGAATCTGAAGAGACCATATCCGGAGGTTAGACATGGCCCCTGGTTGAGGGATGGGGCAACCTACCCACCTCAAAATTTTAACCCAGAATCGTTCTTGTCTACAGGAAATACAGGGACAAAGAGTGGAGCAGAGACTGAAGGAAAGGCCATCCAGAGACTGCCCCACCTGGGGATCCATCCCATATATAGACTTCTTTGTCTTAATATAATGAACAGTTATTAAATGAATTGTTTAAATACTCAGAGCCTGCAAGACTACCTATCTTTCATAGATAGAACTCTAAAGATATGTTTGACAGCATTTTTCTGCACACTGAATGGAGTCAGGAAGCAAAAATTTAATAGTTCCAAAACCAGTAAGTTGCCACTTTTCTTTTAACATCACACCAACTATGAAAATATAGAGACAATGTGTCAAGTTTTTCTCTTGTGTAATCAAATGATACTTAAAAATCATTGTGATTGATTGGTATAATTGTCTCATTAGTAATATTTCATTAGATATTTGTGATCAATAGTAGAAAACAGAAGAAACTGTTGCAGGTTTTCTTCTACCTTGATTCTGCCTGAAACCCCAAACTGTCAAACCCATTGTTTGATTTAAGACACAGAAGATATACAGACTCACATGTAAAGGACAAACTATGAATTTCCGTGACAGAATATCTTCAAAAATTTCAGAAAATGTAGGGAATAAAAGGTGAGAATAAATATTTATTAACATGAACTCAAAAACTGAATTCATAGTATTCTGAAGGAGAAATTTCAGCTAAATATTTCCATCTTTGTGAAGTCAAACTGGCCCTTGATGTTCAGATATAAGAAGAAAAATTACTTTACTCTCGTGTATTTCCTAGTTTCTTATTCTGTCTAAGAAATCGGCATAAGCAACTGACAGAAATCAATAGCATTCTAGACATCACCAACAAATATACAAAGAAGGAGATAATGGACTCACTCCATTCACAAGAGCCTTAAATAAAATAAAATATTTAGGAAGAAACCTACCCAATGAAGGAGGACTTTTACAATGAAAACTCCAAGCCTCTGAAAAAAAGTGATAAAGACTCTAGAAAATGGAAATACCAGGGCTGTGAATTGATAGAATCAACACTGTGAATATGACCATTTCGGCAAAAGCAATTTAACGATTCCCTGAAATCCCATTCAAAACCCCATCTCATTTTCTGCAGAATTAGACAAAGAAAAAAACCTATCTACATATCTTTAACAGAAGTGAAACACCATTAAAGTTTCTTAACTCAATTATATTTTTTAGTTTGGTTATTTTGCCAAGGTCTGCATCATCTGCATCCTTCCATTTGAAGTTGTATACCATTATAGATGTTAACAGTTAAAATTAGTATCCTCTATCCAAACTTAGTACATTCATGAACATATTCTAGATCCCTGTTTTAGTTTCTTTTCCATTTGCTACAATGAAATATCCTTACAAAATTAATTTAATGGAGACAATGATTATTTTCAGTTCACAGGTCAAAGCATAGTCCATCATGGTGAGAAGTCAGGACTGCAGGAATCTGGTCACATTATGTCAATTTTTAAAAGAAAAGGCAATGTGTTCATGGTGCTAGTTACCTTTTTCCACATGCATATTATAGTATGCCTTGCCTAGAGAGTAGGACCAGCAACCCACTGCTTATGGTACACATGGAGGGACCCATGGCTCCAGCTAAATATGTAGCAGAGGATGGCCTTGTTGGGCATCAATAGGAGGAGAGGTCCTTGGTTCTGTGAAGGCTAGATGTCCCAATGTAGGGGAATGCTAGGGTGGTGAGATAGAAGTGGGTGGGTGGTAGGGGAAATATCCTCATAGAAACAGGAGGAGGGGTTATGGGAAAAGGAGTATCTGGAGGGGAAACTGGGAAGGGGGAAAACATATAAGTCCCAGTAACACCTGACCAGGGATGGCAACAACCTAAGTTCCCTTCTCCTAGCTATATTCATAATTTCTCAAAAAATAAATAAATGCCCCATAGACATGCCCACAAGCCAGAATGATAGAAACAGTTTCTCAGTTGTGGTTTTATCCTCCCAAGTGTCTCTAGTTTGTGCCCGGTTGACCAAAATTAACCACCACAATGGTTCAGTCACTAAAAGCAGTTGTTGCCAAGACAAAAGATCTGAGTTAAATGTGCATTACCGATGAAGTAGAAGGAGAGAACTAATTTTGGTAGTGCTTTGAACTCTACATATGCTCAGTGTCAAGCATGTACAAATACACATAGAAATACATCCATAAACAAAGAAATTTAAGGAAATCTTTAAAAAATATAAAATAGTCAAAGGAATATATGTGTTCATCAGATGAAAGATTCTGACCACAGAAATTAAAGGTTAAAACTATAGCTTCTACCATCTATCCCTGAAACACACAAGCATCAACCTATCTCTAGCAAGATGATCAGTGCATTTTTTTAAAGTGAAGATGTAAGAAAAAATGTCTAGGTTACAACTAAGTCATCCTGTGTAGAAAGAGAAATATTCATTACAATATAGAGAAGCAAAAACTTAGATGAATTTTTCGCTTTTTATTTCTAGAGTTACTACAAAATGAAACCCCTGTTTAATAATCACAAGATATATATTTTGGAATGAAGTCCTTGTCCTATAAAAAGACTATTTTCCAAACAGTCTTTGTTAAAGTGCATGTAGATGGCTATTACATCTTTAACAATAGAATAAAAATACAATCGATGAAACAAAATTAGATGAGTTTAAACAACAACCTTCAAAAATTGAACATTTCTCATTTCTTAGTTAAAAACTCCTTTTCCATTTGCATTTCTTTTCTCTAAATAAAATTATATTTAATAACAGACCTTCTAGTAACCTTTTTCATGAATAAAAATGTTGTTGATGAATTATTCTATTATTAACTATTATTTACTCACTGTAAAAGTTTTACTCTGAACACCAGGAAAATCTATAATCCATTCATGTGTTTGCCAATTTTTGTTACTATTGCTTTTCAGCCATGTGGTAACTACTTGGCATGTACATTACTATCGCCAGTAACTCTTGATACCTTTCCTTTCAGATTTTATCTCTTTGTTATTTATATTCTCACATTTTTACTGTCGTGTTTATTTATCTCAGTGATATCCAGAAAATCTAAAATTGAAGCACTTACCTTTCCAAAATGTAAAACCATATTGAGCAATTTAGATGACTGTACAAATTATTTTTCTCCGCAGTTGAACATTATGCTTTTTAAAAGTATTTTATTTATAATACTTGGATATCACACTTTTTTCTCAATTATATTTTTAAAAGCGTATGATAGGAAGTATGCTAGTTTCAGAAAGCAACACTGTGCTATAGATATGTTGATAAATGGTTGAAATTTTACCTTAGACAGTCAAACATATACCTATAACTAATCCTTCCTGACACCACAACATGTTTTGCAATATGTATCATTCATATCAACCTTAGTGTGGCTATAGTGCTCTATGTGGAGTTGACAGAAACCACCAGAGTGCTTTGTTTACTCTGCTTAATTGAGCCAGCTTGTGTCTAATTTCTTACCTTACTTCTCCAGTACTCTCCACCCAACTTGATGACCATATACACACATTTGTACTGTAGTTACACAAAGCTCTATTCTCAAAAGACCAAATTTCATTTATTAATCACCTCTCACCATCTTCACATAGACATTCATTTAAAAAAAATAAAACCGAGGACCAAAAGTTATTTTTTTCACAGTTCTGATCTCACTCTTTACAAGTCCTTACTGATTAAACAAGCATGCTAATCATATCTTCAACTTGGAGGCACATGCACTCTGATTACCTTTTTGGACTCACACATACAATGTACAATTTTTGTGACCTATCAGGCCTTATATAATAAAAAGGGGGGTAAATAAAGACATAAATCTAAATCCGAGTAATATTTTCTGCTTAGCTATGAAGTAGTTCTATAACACATCGAAAGCTTTAATCATTAGTTAATATCATATGCTTTGATATAATGCACCCAGATGATACTATCTATGGCTTAATTGAGAAAATAGCTGTGTAATATCTCTTCAATTTTTGATAATCACAGGAACACAAATACACAAATTATAATATGTATACACAATTATAATTCCTACTAGGATTCATTGATTCAAATTAAATTTCTATTCAATGAGTTTTGTGTATATGTATGTGAATGTGGCCAAGTGTATACACATATGCACACAGATGCATGTCTGTGCAATTATACGAAATTCACAGAGTGTCCCCAAGTGTTTTTCTCAATCACTCACTCTTCACTGTGTTTTTAGAAATACTATCTCTCAATAGGCTGAACTAGACAATGAGTGAGCTGTTGGAATCCTTGTGTCTCTGATTTACAGTAGTGAGATTCCAAGAATAGCAACAGTTAAACAAACAAACAAAAAAAAAAACCAAAACAAAAAACCAAAAAAACCAAAACACTCTGGGCATGGTGGCATGGTGGTACCTGGATTATTCCTAGAGTTTATGAGCCATAAGCAGGTGGATCTTCATCAGTTTGAGGCTAGTTTGGTCTATGTTGCAACCTACAGAAAAAAAATGAATATATGACCATATAGAGGGATCCTGTCCTGTCTCCAACAACAAAAAACAATAAAGAAATAAATAAAATCAACCAAATAAACATAAAAACATACTGAGAATCAATACCCAGGTCTCCAAACTTTACTGCCCAAATCATCACCACAGGCTTTTGTCTCAATATTTAAACAAATTTATGTTTTAAAATAACGGTGATAGTGTCAGTGCTGCCATGGATGCTGGTATTTTAAAGGTTTCCAGGTAATTACCGTGGCATTTGAGATCATGACTTTTAGTGCTGATTCACATCCTATGTAGTCCAGAATTCAACATTCTACCAATATACACCAGGTTTCAATGAAACTGTTCACTGAATTATTTAGTTATTTTTAGCACTCACTTCTTCTTTTGATTCAGATAACATTTTATCTGTGCACATTGTAACATGCATATTAACTGCAAATTATTATACTGTGAGAATGAAAGAGTTATGGGTTATTTATATGTAGTAGTGTCCTCTGAGGTAGGGTCTTAAGTATTGGTGAGAGACAACACAAAATGCAGGACATTCTAATGGGTGGTGACATATTTCATTCTTCTAAAGCTCACAAAGCTCAGGAAGCTTACAAATTGATAATCTCTAAAAATCACTTAGCCAAGTAGATTCATTAGTCCCCATCTTCCCATGTTTATATAAGCAGTAAGGACTGCTAAGAGCCAAACCTTTGGACAAACCAGCTGCTAAGAAGAGACTCACAGTAGTTGAATTTTGTAAAGCGGCCAGTGACCTGCCATGCTGCCTCAAAGGTTTAGACCACATAAACTTCCTAAATTACTCTACAATGTGTCAAGATGCCTGCAAGTTGTAGAATGAACTCAAACTTCCCAATTTTCATCAGCCATAATCTGCTCTGGCATGGGATTTTGGTGTCACACTTATATTCGAGCCAATTTTGCTCTGGTAAATAAACCTAGACTCATAATTCTGTGGGAACCCAAAGATATTTTATTGCCTCAACAAATTACAATTGGCTGTTATCTTACTGTGATCTACTGTTGATCATTGTGACAGTAGACATTTGTTCGTATTTCTCCAGAAATAGTGTTAGACAAAGTCAGCCAATAAATATCACAACATAAATAGTAAATAAATCAGAACCTCACAATAATGCTTAAATATTGAATCATTGAAACAAAATTTTCTATTTGTTTTCTATTTTACTAATGTTGAGGCTGGAGAAATGAATGAGTACTGACAGATCCTTTAGAGGACCTGGGATTGATTCTATCATCCACATGATGACCCACAAATGTTTGTTACTCCAATTGGTCTCCAATTCCCTCCTCTAAGCACTGCAGGCATGTGGTGTGAAAATGCATGTAGACAAAACACCCATACACATAAAATTTATAAAATGAAAAATAAAGTTATAAAAGAAAAGTCACATCACCTTTTTTTCAGCAATAAAACCTTAAGGTTCTATTAATGACTTCATTACCCTTTTACAAAGCATTATATCTGGTATACATGAGCACATTTCTAGAAGTACCATTGTCTAAGCCATAAATGTAAGGTAAAACGTACCCCAAGATGAAATAGAATGAGACAAAAATCACAAAAGGTCACATGGGACTTATTTGATGCTAGTTCAATTCTACTATGAATGAAATTATTTTGACCTCTTAAGATCTTCAGGCATTTAACTATGCTTTGCACCAGTGAAAAGAGTTACAAGCTTTTTAATTTTTATTTTAGGCAACACAGCAAATCTTTGATCTGGCTTTATGTTTCCTTTAGTTAAGGTCCATTTTTAACAGAATTCAGTACAAATTTTGGATATTATTTAAATTAAGTTCTACAGAATTCCTTTTTGTGAGTTGATGGAGTAATAATAAGCAGAACAAAGACAGAAAGTCTGGAATGTTATAATGACATATGGAACCAAGGAAAAAAGAAGACTGGAAGATATCTACTCAGTCATGTACTTGTCTTCTATTTTCTATCTTAAATTCAATGTAGTTAATCTAAATCATATTATAAGTATATCTAATAATATTACATGAAATGCATTATAGAATCTTGTTCTATTAGTGATAAAGTTATATCATTTTTGTTTATTTACATATTCAAAGAATTATTATACTTAAAGAGGTTGGAAGCAATATGGGATTAATTTTTATAAGCAAATAAACAGAAATGACTCAGACATTTATTTTATTGTTTTGAGTTTACAATATAATGTTTTGTTCTTTTCTTTTCTCTCTGCAAATTGTCCCATATACCCTACCCTCTTTTTTTTCAAATTCATGATCTCTTTTTTTATTTTACTAATTATTATTTTCTGCATATATGTATAACTAAACACATATATTCATCAGTAAAATCTGTTTAGTTCAGGTATGTCTTAGTCAAGGTTTGTATTTCTGAACAAAACATCATGACTAAGAAGCAAGTTGGGGAGGAAAGGGTTTATTCAGCTTAAAATTCCACATTGCTGTTCATCATCAAAGGAATCAGGACAGGCACTCACACAGGGCAGGAACTTGGAGGCATGAGCTGATTCAGAGGTCATGGAAAGATATTATTTACTGGCTTGCTTCCCTTGGCTTATTCAACTTATTTTCTTTTAGAACCCAGGACTACCAGCCCAGGGATGGCACCACCCACAATGGGCTGTACCCTCCTCTTGATCACTAATTGAGAAAATGCCTTACACTTGGATCTCATGGAGACATTTCCTCAAGAGAGGATCCCTTCTCTGTGATATCTCCAGATTGTGTCAAGTTGACACAAAACCAAACAGTATAATATGTTTTCATACAGTTTGGCATGGGACAATTTGTGTGTTCTTCCCTGAAGAAGACTACCTTCACAGCTCCCAGTAACCCATAGTTCTCACTGCAGACCCCTAAATCTTCTGAACATTTACGGTGATTTCATCCTTTTCCTCGGGATTCCTTGAGCCTTAGACACTAGAGTAATTTGTAGCTGTATATGTTAGGACTGGGCTCCACAACTCTGTATTTTGATTGGTTGTGCTTTTATGTAAGAAGTGCATAAAGACGTTTTATAATGATTGTATTGCAGCAAACAAATGAATTGTTACAATGACTGTATTTTTTTGATAAATTCACCAAAATTATAGTGATTTTTGAAAGCACTACATACAGTATTATTTTTCAACAACTATGATGTATAATTTTAAATGTGTATAAATTTTCAATGTTCTTAAAGAGCACAGGATTCACATGTGTGAGTAATCATATTACATCAAAGACTGTGGGTAAGACACCATAACATTTCCATTTACTCAATCATACATGTTCTTATAGATTAATAAATACCATAATAATTTTCAGCATTTATGTATATATGCATGTCTTTTATATGACATATAACATAATATACACCATATATATATATATGACATATAGCACTTTATTATATGTAAAGATTTATATATATATACATATACACACATACATATACATATTGGGAACAATTACAGACTTATATGCACATTTGAGGATTCAATTCTGTGCCTTGTTATTTTCCAGTGCAAGCATAACTGCTAGAGAGAATAGAGATGACAGCTGGCTATCCATATGTGATCCTAGGAAAGAGAAGACTTTGACAGGTGTCATCGATAGAAAGCAATGAATAAATTTTAATAATTAAGATGATGAATAAAATCGTTCAACGTTAGATAAAAATATTTCTGCTGAATAGGAATCTGAGGGTTCCATGTATCTTAAAGCTACAATACATACAAACTAGCCAAAGAATTGTTCAATTTGATAAAATGTTGAAAGCATACTGACTCTTTAAGAGGTTTAAGAATACATTGATATTTAATTAAATTCCCACAATACATTTGGTTTTTTTAGATATTAAATTTTAATTCATAAATTTAATAGAATTATATGTTGTGTTAAATTATTTATGCTTTTCATTAAGGAATAAGTAAATCATTAATACTATATAAATTGACCATTATGCTTGATCCCTAGTATTACACTGAAGGGAAGACTTGACTTCAGGATGTTGCCCTATGATTTTCCAAGGAATGCATCACACTGTGCTTACCAACACATACACACATGAGGCTCATTAGTTTTCTTCAACTTGGCACAGATTAGTGTCATATGAGACCTCCATTGAGGAATTGCCTCCATCAGACTGTGCTATGGGCATGTTTGTGATGCATTTCTTGATTAACAATTGATGCAGTATATTAGGAGGGTGTATTGACACCCTGGACTGTTGGTTCTGAGCTATATATGAGAACACACTGAGAAAGCCATAAGTAAGTTTCCTCTTCTCTCTGCTTCAGTGTTCCTCCAGATTCTTTACTTGAGTTCCTGCTATTATTAACTACAGTCTCGGTTGATTATAAACTGTAATTTGAGGGTCAAATAAACCCTTCCCTTCCACAAGTTGCTTTTGGTTTAGTGTTTTTCATATCAATAGGAAGCAAACTATCAAACACATACACACACACACACACACACAGACACACACACATACACACACACACACACACACAGTCACAGACACACAGAGAAAGAGGGGAGAGGCAGAGGCAAACTGACAAAAATAATAACATTTTAAATGGCAAGAAACACAATCATTGAATTTGAATTGGAAATAAATGACAAAAGATAACCTCATTGGACTACCATGCATCCTAATTTGTTAAGCTGATCACTCTTAGAACTAACTCTCACTTTATTTTACTGCATTACTGTAAAACAGTCTTAATAAGAGCAAAAGGAAAATTCAAGAAAAAAAATATGATGAGTCTGTCTGAGTGTCAGGAGTGTTCTATGTGGCTTGATTAGGTGAGTACTTTTGCAGTGAGTGGAACAAAAGCTTGTGATTTGCCTCTGAGAGCATGCCCCTCTGGGCATCCACCTTCTCTGGGGCATTCAGTCTATACAGAACTAGACATATCCTCTCTCACTGGGGATAGATAAGACAGTCAGCCCTCTACTGTATATGTTCCAGGGGTTTCAGATCAGCTCATGTATGCTCTTTGGTTGGTGACTCCCAGAGGTCCAGGTTAGTTGACACTGTTGGTCTTCCTATGGGGTTGAAGAACATTGCAATTGTTATAAAGGCACCAATACTGTGTCACAGAAAAAAATTTATATAAAGTACTACTTCTTTGGCCCAAAAGGTAGTAATTAATTTAAGATGAACATCTTAAATAAAATAACAGTGGGTAATCTACAGCATAGGAAATGAAAATGAATACATATAACTTAGTGTTTTGGGATGTAACTTGCTTTTGTAGGTTAAAAATAATTGGAAAGATATTAAGTAAATTATAATAGCACAAACAGCAAACTAGCATATTTCTGCAAATTTCCCAAATAAACCATATTTGAAAAGCAAAACCCCAAAATATACGCAAACATAATTTTTAAAATCACAATATGTTTATAATGACATATTCTGAAGGAGGGATTTTGACATGTATTCTAATTCAGCATTATTTTATCCTGAAGAATAAGATATTTCAGGAAAGTATATTCAGGATAAGACTGTGTTTATCAATACTATGGTAGTAACTTGAGCAGTGGTCATATACAAATATGAGTCAAAAATGTTCCATTTCTTCTACTTTAATAATTATATAATTTATTTGCTCTTAATTTACCAAAAATCATTTTATCTTACAAGTGCAGTTCTGAAACATAGAACATTTAGTTAAATCACTGAATATTCACACCAAAGATGTGCATTTAGGGCACACGCTAGCACAAACAGTTAACAAGTTAAATAAATGAAATAATTGAGAAGGTTGAAAGTAGTTTTTTTGTCATTGTTGTCATGGTTGAATAAGTAAGAGTGAAAATCAGAAATGTAGGTAAAACACGGTCTGTCATTAAAGAGAAAATTTGGGAAGAGTCTACAGAGTGACTATAATTGTGAGCACTCCAGGAACAGCAAAATGTCTGGAGATGAAACTGTTTCGAAGAATGGACACAAGAGACCAACTAGGTGCTTAAAAGTTACACAATACTAAAATTTAAAAATGTGTAATTAGTGAAGAAAAAAGAACTCCGCTTGTCCTAAATATAAATCTTCACTAGGGTCACCCACGATCCAAAAAACAAACAAACACAAACAAACAAACAAAAGGCAGGAAACCACAATGACAAGATTATTATTTGGGAATGTATTATTTGTTACCTACAAAGCTATTTTTCTTTTATGCTTAGTGCTCATTAAATTCAACTCTTGAAAACTCTTCACATAAGAATGTGAAGATCAATGTTTTATTTACATTGATGTTGGTTGTTTATAACTAACAGATCTACAGTTACATGAAATTACACCACTCTTCTTATTGGACACTTGGCAAAAAGATAATTGGATCATGTCCACACTGTGTCTTTCTGTAACCATTTTCCATGATTTGCAAGAGAAAATAATATGAAAATAAGAATAACCAAGAAAATGAAAAGAAAAAAGCAGGTGAGCTTGGCAATATATGGAATTCTTGCATGTGAAACCAGGGATTGAAGGTATGAACGAGGTCACAGAGAACAGTAGTCTTGGCACTGTGTGGTAGAATTGAAATATCCCTCAAGAAAAGCCAGGAGATGTCATTGGTAAGGAAGCAGCCTTCAACATTCATTGCAATGAAAATCTTGGATTTGAAGGGCTTTATAGAGAATGTGTGAAAGGAAGATGCACAGGTGAGCACATATCCGGTTCTTGTCTCTGACTCAGTCACCTGCTGAGAAGATATTGGGCACAGATAATGCTCATCTCAGCTAATGAGTGGGTTCTTACATCTATATGAATTTTACAATGTGGGTGGAAGAGATAAATAGAAGAGTATCATACTTCCACTGAAAGATACAAACACACATTTTAGAAGAGCACAGAAAAAGTTGAGTAAAATGACACAAAATAGCTAAGTTAATATTTATGATCAAATAAATATTTAGATGCCTAATTTTCTAACTTATGTATCTGGCAGACACACCAAAATAAAAGAAAATAATTCTAAGAATAACTGTGAATTAGTAGCCCAAATTAGACGACATTTCAACCTAAATCTCCATGTCTAGTGACAGCCTCTTAATGAAAATCATAGTCATTTTTGTTTCTGTACTAAGTAAGTGTTTCTGCTAATTTTTTACTATCCTCAGGACACCACATTTTCCTGTATATTTTCAGCATCTCCTCTGATCTCGCAAATTCTCATATGTACAACATCTCTTCATTCTCAGTTTACAAAATTGATTTAAATATAGAAACAAAACAAACATATAATATAAAAATACAAAAGCCCCCAACATCATTTCCTTTAGTGGATAGTTCTTGAAATTAAACAATTAATTTAATTCATTAATTTTCCAGGGAAAGAAACAATGCAAATGTAAAATGATAAAGTTATGGAATACCTTTCCTCCTATGTAATATAACTAGTTAATTCTGAAATGAATTTGATGAATGATTGATTGGCAGTACCACCAGTACGAGGGATATTTTATGCATATCATAGTTAACAAGGTTCAGGTCCGAGTACACAGTGTGCAGGTGCAGGTACAGGTGCGGGATTTTGCAATACACAGATTGTTTTCCACGCCATACTATTTAATTCAAATATAAAGGAATAAAGGATTGAGAGCTGGCAACTTAGGTGACACAAGGTGGTGGATACTTTGTGTCAATTTGACATAAACTAGCATACATAAAAGAAAGAAGTTTGGGGGATTGTGTCCTTCGTGCCTGTTAAACATTTTGCAATTGCTTATTGATTCATGGAACAAAAGGGACTGCTGTCATTGTCATCCCTAGACAGGTGAGACTTATCTGTGAAAGAAAGGTACCTTAGCAAGCCAGAGATGGTATCAAGTTAGTAACAGTGTTTCTCGATGATCTCTGTCTCAGTCCCTGGCTCCACATTTCTGTTGTGTGATCCTTCCCTAGCTTGCATTGATGATGCTCTGTAACCTTTTAACAGAAATAAACACCAGACAGGAAGCAAACTAAAATCTGTACTGAGATTGGAGTATTGCTATGAAGAACCTGACTATACTGTTTCATAGAATGATTGTGGAAGCACTTGGAATTTGGGATTGCAAAACACTGCTTAAAGTTTAACAAGATGTGAAATTGGAAGATAATACTGAGAGCATTGGAGACAACAGAGGACTGAATTTTCTGAAAAGAAGTAAAGACTCTTTCAGAGACATTTCATATAATATGTTTTTAAGAATCTGTGACACTCCCTAGTTGGAGAGAGGAATCAGTTGTGATTAATAGGAAACCAAGACAAATAAAGTGAAAACGTCACAAGTTTTCTTGATCAATTAATGCTTCCCAGCTGGACCTGGAAAATCAGCAGTGATTAATAAGTGACCAACATCATTTAGGCAAAATCTTCCGGGAAGTACTTCTTTAGGGTCAACACACAGAAGCTGTGGTACAGAGAGGGTCAAGGCTGCGTACAGAGCTGGCAGTTGAGCTTGGCAATATATGGAATTCTTGCATGTAATACCGGGGATTGAAAGTATGAACGAGGTCACAGAGACAGTAGTCTTGCACTGTGTGGTAGAATTGAAATATCCCTCAAGAAAAGCCAGGAGAGGTCATTGGTAAGGAAGCAGCCTTCAACATTCATTGCAATGAAAATCTTAGATTTGAAGGGTTTTATAGAGTAACTAAGGCATGGCATCATGAGGCATGAGCAGTCTCTGAAGGAGTATGAGAAACTATTAGTGAAGATGTATCCTCAGTTATACTCGGCCATCCTCACTAGCTACTGGAGAAGATAAAACCATTTGTTGTGATTAACAACAAAGAACTTGCTGAAGCCCACCCTACTGTATGTGGCAAAGCTAGAGAGATAGGACTACCTAAGCCTTATTGATCCAAGATTGTGAGTCCTAGATATTGATCATAGAGCCCTTTACACTGATTAATTTTGCTTTCTTTTTATCTGATTGTAACTGTATCCTGTTATTTTTTATTATTGTTTTGTTTGGTTTGGTTTTTTTTTATTTGTTTGATTGGTTGATTTGGTTTGTCACTTGGATTATGAATGTATGTAATTTTCTTTGGGTTTTTACAAGAACCTGCAGGCAGTAGACTTGGGGCTTTTAAAGAGAACTTGGACTTCTTTCGAAGTGTTGCAAGCCATCCAGGAACTGAATTCCCAAACTGGAAATAGGAATTCCCAATACTTCTAAATTTAACTTTATGTCTTTTGTTGATATTTCTTTTTAACTTGATAAAATATTCAAATAAGGGAAGGGTCCATATGACCCCAAGAGGAGCTATTAAAAGCTAATGTTTGCTGGGGGAGGATTAAGGATTTTCTCAGTGGTAAAGCCCCTGGTAAGTGCAAAGTCCCAGGAAATGATTATCATCCATGAGAGCAATCTTAACTGAGTGAGAAGAAGGTGATCTTATCTCTCTAGTCAGAGGTAAGATTACATGTATAAATTTGTCACATACTAACACACACACACACACACACACACACACACACACACACACACAAATTCTAGCAAATAGGGAGTCACTCCAAGATGAAAACTACCTACGTCTCTTCAAAGCTTGACCAAGTAGACCATAGTTTGTCACAAGCACTTGTTTTGTTTTTAATTATGTATTTGTATGTATATGGATGTTTGTAGTGAGGTAATCGTCACGTGAGTGAAAATGTTCTTAGCGGACAAAAGAGATCATGAGATTCCTTCTAGCTGAGTTTCAAGTGGTTGTGACCCTCATGACAAGAGGGTTGGGACCCAAACTCTTATCTGTAGCAAGAGCTATACATACTTTCATCCATTCCATCTATCCACGCCCCACCCCCAGTATAGTTTTGGAAACATGGCCACATAAAATTCTGGGATGAACATTATGAGCAAAGATCTTTAAATCTTTTCACTGCAAAGAACATGGTCATTTAAAAAAATAAAATGATCTAATAAGAATATAACAAGAACTAATAGAGACTAAAGGAAGATTAGTACAAACAGGTCATTCTAGAACAATTGTAAATGCCAAAGAATACATAATTGACTTTTGGGCTCATGAAATAATAATAATCTAAAACATTAATATGGATTAAGCTTATAGAACAATATGTGGATTAAACTGGTGACTTAACAGTCTATCTTTTAAATTAGAAATTTATAAGAATGTATGCCTTACATATTTGACACGTTTTCAAGATTTTTAATATATATTAAAATAGGCCCTTTACTTGTCTTATTTTTACACACTTAAGACCTTTCTCCACACATTAGAGAATATTTTATAGAATCCAGCTATCTTCTCATATCAGAAGTTAGTGTTCATCAGCTAATGAACCCACAGAAAGAAAACAGCATGGAAACATGTGTCAATCTTATGATTATATTATGTAACTTTAATTAGGGAACTATTCTTATCTAAATAGTTTACATGTTTTGAAAAGGCAAGTAATAGAAATTGGTAGATCATATTCTACTTTCTGTACTACTTTGTTTTCTGATCAAGATTATCTTGGTTTCACAACATAGTCAACATAACCAACATAGTCAAGTAATTCTAAACTCATATCTTTCTACCTACTTTAAGACTATTGAGTATTTGTTATTTCTCCCCTTTGTTTGAAGCTGATAGTATCTGTATATTTGATCAGGGCTCCCTTTGCAATTTGTAAAAAGTATAAAAACACACTTCTCATTCTACTTGGTATGCTTTCTGTATATAAGGGTGTTTGTTTTTGTTTTAGTTTTGGCGTTTCATGATTTTTTTCCCATGTGCTCTGTCACCACATGAGGATAACACTGATGGATTGCTGCTTTATCGGGCCACCAAGAACAGTAGTTTGCACATTGTGGTTGCTCCATTTTCACTCTTTCTTTATTTTATTTTGTAAAAAGGAACTGAGCATTTCATGCAACTATTTTTTCTTTCTTTCTTTTTTTTTTCTGATAGTACTGAACACATGTAGAATTTAGGAGACACAGGCAGTGAGCAAGAGAGATCACTTCTGGTAAATTTGAGAGTCATGATATAAGGAAAGAAGTCAAAGTTCTGAGTGGGGAGCGGTATTTGAGAATGGGAGAGATTATTGCCATTTAGAGTTGACCTGTTGTAGGATGAGACTCTTCAGACAAAACTCAGTGTCGGGTGAGGAGCTCTCCTAAATATACCAGATAATAAACAGGTGCTCAGGAATGATACAAAGCAAAGTGGAGGTGCAGAATGAGCATTTACGGGAGAAACAAGAATCTTTGCACTTATCCCTGTGTCTGAATGGGTTGTATAAGACAACAGTAGAGATCATGGCAGAGTAGAGCTTATGATGTATTACTATGAGTGTTTCTGGAATAAAGACTACTCAAAATCTCTGTAGGCTCTGACCTATCCTGAGGGAGAAGCATGACCTCTGACCCTGTGTCAATCTCATACAGCCACTTACAGGCTGTTACTATACTTCTGTGACCATTAATTGGTAGGACAAAATCACATTCTCTCCCTCTCTGTGTCTCTCTCTTCCTCTCTCCCTCTCCTCTGCTCTGTTTGTGTGCATATGTGTGAGTGTGTTTGTGTGGTGTGTGTGTGTGTTTCAGAGTGTGATATGCACATACACAGGTAGTTGACAAAACAGAATATCACGTGTGTTTCTCAATTTGTCTTTTTCTCACTGTCTCAAGACGTTGTCTTTCACTGAACAAGAATTTCCTCATTTTGTTTATGGTAGATGGATGATAAGCTCTGTGTGATCTCTCTATTTCCACAGTGTGATGTTGGGTGATTGCTATGCACAGACATGCTTGGGATTTGACATGACTGCCAGGGATTCAAACTGAGATGCTCATTTTGTACTCACTGAGTCATCATCCCAGAACCCATCTGCTCATGTTATGCAACGATAGTCACATTAATTTGTTGTAGAACGTCCCTGGTTAAATAAGGGGTTGGGGAGATGATTCAGTATTTAAAGGTACATACTGCTTCCTCAGTTCATGTGGCTCAGTCAATTGGTGACTGGGGAGAGCAAGCCTTAGAAGAGAAATCACCAGCTTAGTGGATCTCTGTGAGCACCACATAGTGGTTTGTGCAGGGTATCAACTGACAGCAGACTTCCAGGATTTTGTGAGACTGGCAAGGGTTTCTGAACTAGTTACCACTTCTTTCTTGCCAGTCTAACAGTGTGGGAAAGTCCAAGACTTAAGACCCAGTTTTCATTCTGTTTTGTTCCTTCCTGACCACTATGGGATGTTACTTGCCTTGAGTTGGGAATGTTTGCATTGATACCTGTAAATGTATTCATCTTTTAAATTACTATAAGAATTTTTTATACTCAATTCTTTAAGAGAAGAAAAATTTTGGTTTTCTACTGTTCAGTGAGAACAATAGATTCCATCAACATGTGATTGTGTAAAGAAAAATAAAAGTGATGCAGATTAAATAAATAAATAAATAAATAGCCATGTTGGGTAGCTCTCAATTGCCTGTAACACATGGCTAGGGCAAATAATCACCCTTATTGGAGTCTCTGAACATCTGCACCAATACTCTTCCACACAGACACTTGCACACATCACTTAAAAAATAAGAGAAATCTTTATAAAATTGGAATAAACACAAATAATAAAGTAAAATGCAACTAAATAAATGCCTCTTCCTCCAAATGTAGATGTACTTTTTAAACGACTAAGATTTGACTCACCACTTTGCAAATTATTAAATCATTTCAAGTACCTATAATGAGGACAATATCATCTAAATAACCCAAATTTTATCAGTTTTTAATATTTGGACAAAAAATTTCAGTTATCTTTTAAGCCTAAAATAATAAGTGATAAAGACACATATCTAAGCCAGTCCATCCCATGCCTGATTTCCAGCTCAGAGTCAACTCAATTTACCATTATTGCAGCTACACAAGGAGTCACACAATTGGATTAAAGATGTTACCTTTGAGATGAATGTGATTAACACAGTTGTCTTTAGCAACTGCATCTTAACTTTCTGGAAGGGTGGATCAATGAACCTGAACATGATACATCATTGGACTGTTACTTCACTAACTAGAAGTTAAAATGTCATGCACAAGTTCTTCTTTTCACTGAATTCTGTTTTAGAGTTGGTTTAATCCTGTTCTGCCTGGTGTTCTTGAATGGAAAATGGATGCAAGAATGTAACCTATTAAGTGCGCTGAATACCAAATAATCAGGCACAGATATTGAGTCATATATACAGAGCACTGAAAGACAATTTTATAACCTCATTAAACATCAGTCTTTCTTTAGTTCACCAAGCAAAAATACATTTCTACAATAGCTCATTACCCTCTCTCTTTAGTATGCTACTGGGAATTAAGACACATAGATAAATCAGAGTGTCAATGAACAGAAATATAGAAACTCAGCATGAGACTAGTTCCACAGAACATTCATCTCCTGTAACTAGGACACATCTTTGTGTGTGAAATGATCTTTCTAGTCTTGGGGAGTGCTGGAGGCCCACAGAGCTGTATCTTAGCTTTGCATGCCACATTCCTTGTGACTACTCACTGTGCTGGGGTGGGAAAGAATACTTCATCTTGCATGTCTATTTGAAAATGTGATCTTTGCATCACAATGGACCTGAAAATGTCATATTAAAATAATTTTATGCATTAAACTATTATTTACTTCTATGGAACTAAAACATGTGAAAGGAAAGGATGCTAGGTATCATATATTATAAAAGAACTGAATGAACTAGGAGTAGTTGAGAAGACAAGAAAACAGCCAGAAAAGGATAAGAGTATTGTTGGAGATCTCATCTCTCAAGGGGTGAACAGCTACCTCAGAAGCCAAATACTACACATTAAGGAATTAGCATGAAGCACTGCATACAACAGTGTAAATTCAAGATAAAAGTTAAATATACTGCAGTTATTATAATAAACTTAATGGGATGATGGGTTGATGGGATGGGTGTCTACTGAGGGATTGGAAAAAAAGCAGCAAGAGGAGGTCAAAGAGGAATTAACTCAGGTTGGTGTTGATGGGAAATCAGTGGTAAGAACAACTGATTCTGGCTAGGTGAGACAGGGTTGGACATTGTATAACACCAGATATCAGCAACAGAAGCAGATTTTAGACCAATACTGGGGAGAATGATAAGGGCTGACTTGTGTTGTCTGCCTAAAGAAAATGGAAAGTCAGTACCAGTATCTTTAATAACAAACTAGGTTGACAAGATGGCTTGGAGACCAAAGGCACTTCTCACCTACACAGATGAACTGAGCTTGATCCCTAGAACCAAAATGGTGGAAAGAGAGAATCAACACTCCCAAGATATCCTCTGATAGTCACTGTGAAAACTGACAGGTATTTCTCTGGTCTTTGTATTCCTGGGAGCACTTGTGAATGTGCACTCTCATATAGACATACTTGCCAAAAATACACACACGTGCACAGAAACTGTATAAACTTCTTGGGGATGTTTTAATTTTTGTTATGTTTGTCAATTTATTTGACCCATTAATTTCAGACTTAAGCAGCCTGAGATATCCTTCACCTTTAAAATTTCATTGTGGAGAAAAAAGGTTAGAATCATTGGTTCCCCTCCACATCCTTTCTACCTTACAGCTCTGAGAAAATATGAGTTTCTAAATGTCATGAAAAGCAATGGGGAAATATATGAAAATAAATGAGTAAGTTAAGCTGTTCTTTCTGAGCCAGATAATGAGTTCTTCCATCCTCATCTCCTTCATGCTCTATCAAGGATTACATCTGCCTTTTTCAAAGGATGAAACCCATGTGACATAGCTAGCTTGGTGATAGAAATATGAATGTTATGATGACAGACAGAGCTAACAAGGTATCTAAATTAAGCTGTAAACTTTCTAGGGACATCATTTCCCTAATTGTACATGAGGTCAAAGGTATAGTATAACTCATGGGCATTGAATATCAAATCTAAAAACATGGTCTACCTCGGCTGACTACAGAATAGTAAATACACCAGATCAAATATTGATGTAGAGTAAACCAGCAATATGTCACTACATAACATTTAATGTGATCGAGATCAATCTAAGTTTTTATCGGAGTCTCACAGCATGTCCTCCAACTATCTATCAATCCCGACTTCTTGTGTTTCTATAGTGGAGTGTTGAATATGCTGAGAAATTAATGTTCTTTACTCTGTTGCATAGGTATTATCTGTAACTCTAGGTTAACTTTTTCTGCGTCCCAAACATATACCCAGATGTATTAAGTAGCTAGCATGAATTTTAGATTAATTTCATTATGAACATTCTTAAGGGTGGGCCCTAATATTTATATTTAATTGACAGATCCCATTGAGATCACAATTGCATTATGGTGTGACTTGCTATGTTTAGGAACTTTTCCCATTATTTCTTGGCGCTGTTAGCCATTAAAGATCCATGTGGAAGTTTCTATGAATTCTGGACACTTGAAGAAAGTATGGAGATGGAAGTCCATGGTAAATGGGGCACAGAATCAGATACTAAGATATTTCTACCTGTTGAACTACAGAAAAGAAATGGGACTTTGAACACACAGCAGAGAAAAGTTTGATCTACACATTGTCATTGTGAAAAATATATATAAAAAAAGCATTTTGATTGGTGATATAAATCATTGTTGGTATCAAGGTTAGATCCTATGAAAATTACCAATTAAACTTAATTCAGAAATCAAGATCAAAAACTGCAAAATGGATTTGCATACTTGCATACTTGTGCATTAAGCAAAATCTATCTTCCCGTCTCTCTCTTCCTCTCTATCTGCTACAGAGGCACACTGTTTATTGTGGTGCTATCCATAGTCCTTAATTTAGGAAATCAACCAGTGTGTCCAGTAGAAACAGATCAAGAAAATGTGGTGCATGTGTACAATGGGCCTTTTTCTACCCATAAAGACCTAAGCTATGTCATTCTTAGATAAATGGGTGGAGCTAGAGATGATCACATAAACTGAAGTTAGCAAGCTCAGAGAAATAATGAGTATTCTGTACATCATGTTTTCCAGATCTTATACACATACATAAAATCCTGTGTGCTTATAGGGTAGTAAACTAAACATAAAACCATATAGAGAAACCAATGGAGTAGGGAATGTAAAGGAATATATTTGATAAAAATATAACTACATGTAAAAGTCTTACATAATTCAGTACCATATCGAACGGATGCAGACTATGAAAATTAAAAATTAAAAGTGGACTCTAAGTGACAGAAAACTGAAAAGGCATGGTATTTAAACAATAAAATATTTTAAAAGATTCTTGACAGTTGCATCTCAATTAGTTTAGACCCATTAAATATCTTTATATACAAGACTAGTTAAAATAAAATGAGAAAATATTAAACATATTTTATAAAATTATGCTTCAAAAACAGCTTAGTGTATTTTATTTATAATAGATGCATGGTAATTGAACATGTTTATAAGATCTTGTATGATGTTTCAGCAAATATGCAAATAGCATACTGATCAGATCAAGTTAATATACCCATTATCACAAATATTCATTCATTTGGAAAAGTAATCAAACTCTTATTCTCTAGTTATTATTACCCAGTGCTCACCCTAATGAAATGCCTGGCTCACAGCAAATACTCAATGATACTAGGCAGAACCACCTACCTCCTCTTACACTGTCTTTGGGCACTGCTATTCTAGACATACCATGTTGAAAATATCTCCTTTTACAAGTGTAAAAATAATTCCCATTTACTTCCCTGTATATTTGCTTGCATTTATCTTAAAGTCCTTCATTTATTCACAATATTAGCTACTTCAGAGCCTAGAGAAAGATTTTGGAATGTTTGATTTAGTTTGCTTGGTTTTCTGCAGTAAAATAAAGTATACTTTATCTTCCTCTGATCCCTATGTATGTCAAAGTTTTCCAATCAAACCAGTCATCTGACCTTTAAGTCAGATGACAAAAATTCCAGGCTGACTTTATTCCTGTCTATCATTTTGCTACCTAGCTCTCGCTCTCGCCTCTCGCCTCTCGCTCTCGCTCTCGCTCTCGTTCTCCCTCTCTCTTGTTGCTTATCTTGGCTCTGGCCACACAACACCCATTTGGTTACAGTGAGCTGCGCTTAAAGTACCCCATTCATAAATAATCACACCAGAAACTTTAATGTCTCTTGTGTATGATTAAGATCTCTCCCAATAGTCACTCATTTAGGACTTTCTTACTTCAGCGTTATCTACAGTTAAACTCAAATTTATCTTTCTAACTTGAAATAAAAACTGTGGGAACAAACTCTGCAGCAGCTGGCTGCGGGGTCCCAGGCGGGCTTTCCATGCGGCTGGCTCCCATAGAGGCCTGGTGGCTGTGTCACTGGGAAGTCCTCCTCACAGGCAAAAACCTTGGGTCACAATAGATTCGAGAAAGTCTGGTTTCAAAGGCTGGAATCCTGGCGGCAGACCCCAGTAGACACGTGGAGTACAAGAGTTCAAAGCTTTATTGTTCATCGCGAATGTGGATGAGTCTGGATGGTGCGCCCCTATCCCCAAAAGCCAGGGGAGTTGGCTTAAATAGGGAGGGGAAAAGAGGAGGAACTTAATTGAGCTATGCCCCTCCACCTGCCTGTAGATAACTGATGACGATGGAAATCTCGAGGCTGAGGCCTGTTCATGCCCTCTACCTGTGCCTGTAGATCTGTAGATGGTGATGTAAAACCTCTCTGGGAGGAGCTACTGAGTCAAATGTGTCTGCAAGGTGCAGGCTAATGAGAGATGTGGACCACATGTAGGAGCCTGGATTCTGGGGACATGGTTGAACACCTGCTGTTTCTCCAATGGGGAGTCGGGTTCAAAGGCCCATGCCCACCCAAGAACCAAGACTTTCTTCCTTCCACGGCCCGACAAAAAAAAGAATTAGTTTTTTCTTCAACATACTTGTGCCACAAGTAGCCTTCTCTGGGTTTCTTATTTAGTATTTTTGTTTTTCATTTCTTTTTTTAAATTTTAATGTTATTATGCAAGCATAAATCATTCATGTAATCCCTCCAATATTACCTACGACATATATATGTTATTCTACGGCTGTCTAGCACTTGTAAAACTAACCTGATCCAGTGTCTCTTCCCAACTACTTTACCAAAATTCACTATTTGTTTTTCCCCTTTTATGATTTTTAAACTGATAGTTACCTTTTACAAAAATAGCTCAGTAGGGATTGCAAAATGGCTCTATGGTAAAGGCACTTGCCACCCTACAATGCAAGTCTTATGACCTGATTTTGGGACTCATTTATAGGTATAGGGAGAAAATAATTTACACATACATCTTTTATATACATACATGTACCATGGTACATTTTCCCATACATGGACACAAAGGTAATAATAACTATTAATAAAATTAACAGAAATATCAGAGCAATTCTTTAGAATAAAGCTCAGAGTTCCTTCCTGAACTCCAAACATGGAATGCCCATTTAATGTGAATGTGAGCCAAAACATCAGTTTGGAGTGTCGGTGAAGCCTTATCTGCTCTGAACAGACACATGTTACACAATATTCCGGGCATGCTGATCATAGTCGACTCCAGGAATTATTCTTATAAATGTGGCTTCTCACTCTCTGTTCTGTTACTACAAGAGCCATTTGTGCTTAGAAATACACATGAATCATTCCCTATAATAATTTATGTCACTGAATTCCTGTCTTATAAGATTTCCAGATGACGCAAGTGTTCAAGAAGAAGCTTATTTCTATTTTTTCCAAAAGTTCTTCCCAAATTTTAATATGTTGAGAACAGACAAGTTCATTTATTGAGAACTATAGATATGCTATAATCATATTTTAAAGCCAAAACTATAATATTTGTGATAATTTATAAACATGCATCGTTTATTAAGGTAGACTGAAAGACCCAAGACAATAGTTTGTAGAATATTCTAAATAAGTTTGAAAAATACACAGCCAGAGATTTTCTACACAAAAATCTCTCTCTTGAAAACAAAACGAAGCAAAACAAAACCAGAAAGAAACAAACAAAGAAAGAAAGACAAAGAAAAATAAAAAAGAAAGAATATTTAATTCAGGGACATCAAGAATAATTCTACACACAAATATTTAATAATTCATGATGGCATCATAATGAATGGCTCAGAAAAATTATATGCAGAGCAAACGATATGGAAGGAACATTTGATAAAAATAAAACATTTGACATGAGGAAGATACAAGTCTACCTATTGTCGTACTAGTGGAAATTCAGCTAGGAGACTGTTATTTACAATTGTTATGCACAAGGCAATGGTAACAGATTGAGATATTAGTGTTGAGATAGACAGATACAACAGCAAGAAGGGATGAAAGTAAGACTCAGCTATGTAGCACCGAAACATGCAGTGACAGGAGTAGCAAGAGAACACAATAAACATTTGCTTTGTTGTTTATTGGTTAATTCTGAACATATCAGTTGTTTGTAAGCAAGCATCATTGCTCTCCTGCCAGGTTTGGTTTTAATGCCTGTAATCCCAGCTGCTTGGAACCAGAAAAAGGATGAACTCTTTCTTACATAAAGGTCAGTCTGGGATACATTCTTACATTCCAGGCCAGGTTCTGTTAAAGTGAAACCCTATTTGCAAAGCAAAACAACAATGAAAACATCCCTATCACAGTCTTAGCTGCCATTTGAAAAAAAACTTAGTCACCCAAGCCATGCTTACAGAATTGACTCAGTTAGACTGGCCTGTAGTCTTGCCTGTCAGAAATATTTTAAATAGCTAATTTGAGATAGGAGAGTACAGGAAACTATGGCTTATGTATGCAAATAGCCTCAGCAGTCTATAAAGACTAGGTGATCAAGCCAGTGAGGATCAAGCCAGTTGCAGGCCATTAAGCAACATTTTTCCATGCTGTCTACACTTGCTCCTGTTCATTTTCCTTCCTTGATTTCCCTCAATGCTGTACGGAACCTGGAAATATAAAATGAAATAAACCCTTTGCTCCTCAAGTTGCTTTTTGTTTCAGTATTTATTCACAGCAACAGAAAGCAAAACAGGGCAATTCTTTTTAATATACAACCCAAGGTTAATAACAATGCATTGGTATCAATGTATCAATTGTTATTTATAACACTCTTGGAAGAGTGAAAAGGGAGAAGGAGAATTATAGTAGGAGAAAGAAAGAGAGGGAGGGAGGGAGAGAGAGAGCAGAGAGTAAATGGATGTATAATTCTGGCATGAGAAAAGAGAGGGAAGATTGTTAAAGAAAACTATACTGTATACACACCCACAAAGCAAGACAACAGCTTTACACATACACATACATACATCTTACAGAAAGACAGATAGCAGACAGACAGAAAGACTGAGTAGATGGAGCAAATTTCCAAAGAGCAGGCTCCAAACATTTAGCACATATGCACATTGGTGGATGAAGCAAACTCCAACAAGTTGACTCCAACAAATTTTTTTCTTAGGCTTTTTATACAATCTAAGACAAAGCTTTTTATATAAGCAAAAAGATTACCTCAAATAGAGACAAGTTACATATTCTTAAAAGCTATCGACACAAAACACAGATTGAAAACGTTACACAAAAAGGAATTACAATGTGATTATTGATTATGTATTCTTCTTTGAAACTCATCTCTATCCAAATGTTTCCCAACTATGTTTTTTCTCCACAAGTTCTTATACTCATAACAGAAATATTTACTCCTTATTCATAAACCTGCCTTTACATAGTATACACCAAAACCTGTGCCTATGGCTAAATCCCTAGAAAACAAGATCCAGAAATTCAGACAAAACTTAGAGTGAGATATTTTCTTTGATCATTAACATGTGCCAAGCCTATTTTTCTCTTCCAAGTAAACCATGTGCCTGTAATGCTCACTGTACTCCTTTTCTAGCCCATGTAGCCTTTGATTACTAGTCTACTTTACTCATTATCTTAACCTCATTATGTTTCTAGAAAAACAACCTAAACCATCTCCTTAAACTTTCTATCAACTGTTCTAACTTCCTAAAGCTACTAAAGTCCTGTCGGAATTCTACAAAATCAATAATTCACCTAAACAATATTACCTCTTGAAAGTTCGTCTTTGTGTTTATCTGCAGGAATATTGCCTAATAGAGTGGGCTATCACTCAGGAGGTAATCACACCAGGTTATAGGCACTGAGAGTCTTTCCCATGCCCAATCACACCATGCAAGATATACGAGGAATATAGTAACGACAAAAATGAGAAGGCAAATCAGTAGCAAGGAGCAATCCTGGGACTGTGCTAGATTACACCTATCACAGTTGTGCAAAATGGTGACTGTTTCCAGGAAGCTCAATTGCCCACTGCAGATCCTCCTGAATGGCATCCACCAAATATATGAAGATATTCTATATTTGTTACTTTCTTCCTCTAAATATATCAGAAAAGAATATACATAAATAAACAGTAGAATAAAGTTTCATCTAGAAAAATATGTGAAGACAATGAACAAGATTACAACCACCACTGTTTTCAAACATATTCTTGGCAAGAAATTTGAAATTCAAAAGAAACATAACAATGAATACAATGAATTTAGAAAAAAAAAGCTAAATAAACACAATTACATGTAAGTTATTAAGAGTGGACTTGTCTCCCTGGATCTGGTCTCAGAGTTCCAGCCCTACTCAATCATTAGTTATGAGCAACCTGTGGCACATTGGGTCTCCTTGTACCATAATTGCAGGTTTCTGAACATAGTTTATCAGGTGCTAATGACTCTAGTTGTGGGAGAGTGTACCATGCTATGAAACTTGGTAGAGTAGAGCTGGTCTGTGACCCTACTATACAGGTACCCACCTGAGATGGTAGGCACCTCCCTGTTTGCTGCCAGATTCCTTGCCTAAAACATGTGCCACACTTCTCAACATAAGGAAATTGACCTGTGGTCACATAACCCCAGGACAGAGTTTTCCCTGTTAATGAACTATTTAGAGACCATAAAGGTTTGGGCAATAAGCTTCCCTTCCCAGACATTCCTTCCTACAAATCTCTAGGCCATCCTGAGAAGTTGACATGCATCCATTTTCCATGAAGAACAGTCAATAAAAAGTATGAATAAACGTGAACTGTCTCTTCCATTGAAACAGCCATGGGAACATGAAGAAGGCCTTCAGCTATAGAGCTGTAGCCTAAGGCTCCTGTAGAAGGCCTCTCTATGCTTCTAGACAACCTCCACCAAGCTCAACTCATGGCCCCTGACTCTCCTCCCAACTCAGAGATTCAGAGAAGCCTGAATGTCCAGGGGTTTGGGAGCACCCAGTCTGGGCCTCAACACTGGCAGTGGAACCCTGATCCTATGTTTCCCTCTCTTCTGTACAGCACCCCAGTAGTGACTGGGTGACTGGGAGTCAGGGAACTGGAGCTTCAGGTTGCCATATCATAGATTGTGTTCTCAAACCCCCTGAACTGTGAGTTGGCTCTTTCCTAAAGCCCAGCACCCAATGGTTTCTGCTGTACAGGGAGATACATTTGAGCACTACTTGCATTCCAATCCCTGAAGCAGCAAGTCCATACCTCAGAGGCAGGCAGAATGCAGACCTAGCAACCTGTTTTGCTTAACAGAAAAGAAGTAAAACATAAGTTAAGACATATTCTTTAAGTCACCCTGGTTTTGTTGCCATGCCTTTGGTTTCTCACAGCAGAGACTGATAAGTTGGCAGTGACAGACGTTCCAGAAAAGTCCTTCTTGAGACAAGTTGACAACTATCGACCCTATCCAGCTTAGAATAACCTGACCAAGATTTGTGACTAATAATGTCTTTAGCATCTTGGTGATATGGTCCACACCTGTAAAGGATAATCTTGATTGTTAACTGATGTAGAAAATCCCAGCCCACTGTAGGCAATGACATTGGATTGACAGGTAGTGTTGACCATATAAGAATGCTAGCTAAGCATAAGATGAAGACAGCCAACAAGTAGTGCTTTTCTATGATTTCTGTTTCGAATTTCTACGGTAATTTCTGTCAATGATGATTTGCGACCTCAAATTAAAAAATAAAACTTTTCCTGCCCTAAGTTGCTTTGTGTCATAATATTTTTCACAGCTCTAGCAAAAATAAAAAAATAAACAAATAATTGCAAAGAAAAATTATGTATGAAACAAAATTTTCTCAATTTTATTCCAGTAAGTATCTTTAATGTGCAGAATTCCAGAGGCAGATTAGAAGGGGCATGGAAGTAAAGAACTGTTTATCATTACACATCAGCCTATAATCACCCAAATCTTGTTAAGCATCTCATGACTAAGTCACTGTCAATTAAATTCTCTGAAAATTTCCTGGAATAAAGTAATGTCACATTATTAATTTTCTATAAACAAGCAGAGGCCACATTGTTCACCACCTTCAACCCCAGCACAAAAGTAGACATTGTTATCTTACAGAGTACAAGACTGGATCAGAGTTTGCTTGAATCTATTTCATGTAAAGTATCTCATGGTGTGGTAAACTTATTATTTTTAACCTGAAACCCAATATTGTCAAGCATAGTTTGTCGGTCTATTTTGTGTGTGTGTGTGTGTGTGTGTGTGTGTGTGTGTGTGTGTGTCTCTGTGTGTGTGTGTGATGGTGGTTAACTTTAATTTTCAATTTGAAGAGATTTAAAGAATTTTGGAAATACAGAACTCTGGATGTGTTGAACAGAATGTTTCAAATAAGGCTTGATTTAGCACAGAAGACCCAACCTACCTGTGGATGGTTCAGTCCCATTGTCTGAGGTACTGAGCTAAATGAAAGAAAACATCAGTATTTATGTCTCTGCTTCCTGAGGATGGATAAAATGTAACCAATTGCAAAGACAGACAACATCAGTATGCATCTCTCTGCTTCCTGTCAATGGATACAATGTTAACAACTGCCCCAGCCTTCAGGTACTATAATTTCCCCTGCCCTGGTGGTCTCCATGCTCAAATTGTGAACCTAGATAAACCCATTTGTCCTTAAATTGATCTTACTGGACTTTTTGTTTACAGCAATGGGAGAAGTATAGTTATCCACATACTCAGAAAAACAGGTTACATAAGGACAGCAAGGTGACCGTGAGCAAATATATGATTACTTCCTGATATTTCTGAAGGAAGACCATAGTTTTTTCAGTCTCACTGTGTCATACATATTCTCTACCATGCTTTGCTCAAATATGTGGATACTTTTATACTTAGTGTCACTGAGTTTTTTGTCTGGAGCATTCTTAATTACTTATAGTGTGTATGTTCTCAGTAAATATGTAACACAAAATACTAATTACTTAACATAAAATAACCCTGAAAGCCATAAGAAGGGCTAACCCATTTTCATCAAGCTTTTATAAACACTGCTTTTGCTTTGTTTACTAAAGTAAATTAATTATATTGTCAAGATTATTAAATAAATGAAATTAAAAAATCAAAAACTTATTTCCTAAGCTAAGGCAGGCAAAGCCCATAGTGTGAATCAAGGCAAAAGATTGTCTCTTAAGATTGTATTCTTCTGTTATGAAACGTTGGCATACAATATTTCAATACTGGAGATCAAATTCTAAAACTAAGCTGCCACCATTTTATTATGAGCCTTAAGTATAGCTTGAGAATACATTCTACCTAGTGAAAAATGACAAAGCATAAAATGTCTATGAATTTATATTTTCAGGAATTTTTTGGTCTGAAGAGATTCTTCTCCCAATACAAATAAGATGTCCCGAGGAGAGTACTGCCCTCCTCTGGGAAAACTGGTCTGTTAACCTATGAATTTGCACATAGGGAATTTATATGCCAATTAAAATTTGACTATTTTTATTTATTAAGTGTTAGTGCCAAAACACTATTGTGATTTTTGAAATATCTGAACTGTATATATCTCCAGGAAGAGATTATTCACATTTCTGAGTTATTGCAATCTGAGAGGTAATTATTCTAACTCATAAATGAATTCTTCTGCCCAATTAAAGATCTTATATACCATTCGATAGGTTAGAAGTTATTTAAGGTTTAACCAATTAAAAGTAACAATTCATATGGAAAAATCATTAATAAATGATAAGGTCAAATGGGTGGTGAGAATGTGATTGAATGCGGAAACTCTGAAATTATAATTTCAATGTCTCCTAGCTACTAAAACACCATTGAGTAATAACACCATCTTCCTATTTCTGTGGATGCATGTATCCTAAACTTGATAAGCCTTAAAAGCAAAATTACCCAGTGCTTCCTAGAGAGTAATATTTTTAAAAGTCTATTTTACTCTTAATGGTGTGCGTGGGAGGGGGGAGGGTGGTGGTGGTGGTGGTGGTGGTGGTGGTGGTGGTGGTGGTGGTGGTGGTGGTGGTGTGTCCACACACGTGTGAGAGAGTAGCTGCTCACAAGGGCCAGAAGAGAACATTGGAATACATGGAGCTTGAATTAAAAGCTCATTTTTAGTCATCGGACTTGAGTGCTGTGACTTGAACTGCAAAAGCAATATAGATTCTTACCTGCTGAGGCTTCACTTCGACCCCAGAGATAAACATTTTAAAATGTTAAACAGAAGTCTAAATACTAATAGACTATTGTGGTAATAAGTTTTGTTTCTTTAAAAAAAAAAACAGATGTGTTATGTGATTATAACTTTCTTTTAATTCCAGGTGTGGGATATGGAGCTGCTTCTGATTGTTCATAGCTGCTATGACTTTTCTCATGCTCTTGGATGGGAGTTATCTTTGCCAGCTGCTGATAGTTTATTTTTGAAATTCAGGGAACTTGAGAAGGCATAAATTCAAGAGTTCTGAGAGGACCTGTGGAGGCTGCTATTCCTCCTAGTGGTGCTAGTTCCTGCTTCTGTGTCCATGAATAAAGAGACAACAAGAAGAAATTGAATATCCTGACAACAAAGACTGGACTTGTCCCAAGGATCTGTGTGCTCGTAATCAGCAGGAAATACTCTAAAGAGTTCTATACCCCATTTCCCCTCTAGCCTTCTTTCTTTCCTACCTAGTGTTGGGAGATTGAAATGGATTGGGTTGGAATAAGGATTATAATGGTGGTAGATAATTAACTCAATAAAGTAACCCAAAGCATGCAATTACACACTTATGTGTTAAATATGACAGGATTATATCTTCAAGTTTATGAAACCACAAGAGATAAACAGAGATGTTAGTAACTAAAATGTAAATGACAGGAGTATATTACATGATAATCATGGCTTTGCTAATATATAAGAGAAATTCCAGAAACAGTTAAAGTATAAGCCATTATTTGAAAAACAGATAAATAGGCTTTTGCAAGTGTCCACTGCATTTTTGTCCTATAAATGAATGATAACTAAAGCAATATTCCATCAAAAAATACAAGTTTATGTCTGTCCTTTTTTTTAGTTAAAATGGAAAATCAAATCACATTTTTAAAAACTATGATATTTACATAATTTTCTTATATTAAACATGGGCATGAGAAGTTTTAAATAATTTGTCTATGTGTTCTTGATACAGTCAAATAAAACTCACACAAGCCCTATGCTAATCTTAATTGCCAGAAATTATGTAATACTTATAGAATAGTTGACTTTGACCTTCAAATTAACATACCATATATGAAAATTATAGCATACATTTAACACACAAATATGTCTTTTAATTTGTATGGTACCAAGTTCTTATGTTGGCCTCACCATAGGCTTGCTTAAAAACAACTCTTGGTAATATTGGGCTCTTTTATCATGAGAATTATTTCGTATTTTCATAATTTCAAAGGCATTAATGACTCATGGATTCTCTTATTTTCAAATAAAAATAAACAAATAATCTGTGTAACCCTCCAAATTTAAATGGCTGCACCATATACATATAATCAAGAATATAATCAATATTGAATTATTCTCTTTGATATAACAAAGAAAGAACTTCACATTTGGAGATATAAATTAAACTGCATTATAGTAGTTATAACCCAAATAAGCCCCTTATTACTGTAGAAATATAGTTTATTGAAATATGATTTACATGAAATAATGTGTCCTGTAATTGTTGGATGAATAGAATTTTGTTTCATATGAAGATAAAATGAATTTAAGAAAAGTAAATTAATCTTGATTTTTTTCCATAGATCATTGGTATATATAGTTCCATAAACCTCAAAGTAAATTTCTAGGTGATTATAAAAACTGTCTCATTATTATATAGAACTTGGACACTACAGGAGTTTGTCCCTTTACTAAAATACTAACCAGCACATGGCCCATCACACAGCAAGACCATTCTGTCAGAACCTTCCCCATTTACTTTTGCTTTTAGTCTGTGCAGTCTCTGACATCTGTGTTCTCTGCTTTGGAAATTAGTGGGCATGTCTACGTGGAGATACTGACTTGACATTCATTAGACAATAAAACAAGAAGGCAAAGGAAAAAGAAATCTCACAAAAGTCACACTCTTGACTCTCAAGAATAATACAAGAAGAGACCACAAGGAGTTCAGAACATCTCAGAAACTGGATGACAGCCTTCAAGGAACAAAGTTTCCAGTGACTTGGAGGAGAAAAACAGCTGAAATGTAAAATACTGGCAAAAGTATGTATTTAAAAGTTTTAAAGTAGAGTCTACTAAGCACACTTCATTGTCTTCTATTGTGTTTTATATATTTACATGACTGATTACAGGAATATTTCTTCTGAAGGGCAGTTGCCAAGTTTTTCCCCCTATTTGAATATGATAAATTGATTAGTACTTTTGTTACATGAAGGTAAGTCGTGGTGAGACAAACAAAATTCAAATGGAAAAAAAGTAAAATTTTCATGAGACGGAAGGGTACAGCCAAGCTCCATTTGCATACATCAGTGGAGTAATGCCACCACTTACAGCTTTTTGCATCCCCAGTGAAAATTACACGAATTGACAGATTATTGCCTTCGGTAAAGCCTCCATGGAGAACAGAAGCTTGGCTGGCTTAGCATATTCTGGGGCAGGGTTCACAAACCCCAAGTAGCTTAAGGAGACTTTGTGTTGTCTGCTTAAGTGCATATGTCTTATTTCCATGCTTTCAACACCATCTTCCAAATTCAAGTGAATACTGAAATGGCCATGATTTAGTTGACTAGAATAAGAAATTGCCCTCCCACATTTAGACTGGGAAAGAAAACACTGCATCTTAAAATGCATTATGGATGCAATATGGCCTTTGAGTTGCATTTTATCAATTCATGTGACTTGGAATACAGCTATATATAAATGTTCTTAGTCACTAAGCACACAGTAAGCAGGTGCAGTGTGCTTTGCCAGTGGAGAGCTGACACTTTTATGAGATCTCTCAGCTGGAGTGGCAAAGGAGCCTGTGAGGAGAAAGGGAGAAACACCTGTCACCCACTCATTTTATTTTCAATCATAGTATCTTGAAGGGAAAGAAATTGCATTAAAATGAAAAATCTCCCACAACTGAGACTGAGGCATTATACTCATGCTGTTTGCATCCATTACTTTCACATTGAGAGAATTTTAAATGCATAGTAATATGTCTTATAAGGACATATTCAGAGGAGTGTGAATTGAGCGAATGCAAACACTTTATGTATTGTATGAGATAAGCCAAAACCTAAAATTATGTTTGATAGTTTGTGTGAGAGTTTGGGAATATTTTAATTGAAGCTCATTCACTTGCTTAGTATAGATTTGGACAAGCTTGAGGCATGATACAACAATGTACAATTCCAGGAAAAAGAAAACATTTTGAATACATGGCCTGAATCAATAATCTTCTAAATGAATGAATTAACAGATATGTCAAGTGAGGTAAATTAATAAACCATGTAGGAGGTTTTTTTCTTAAGAGACTGAAATTAGGAGTTGCTCACCAAAGATTGCTAATTGTAACAATAAATTTTTAAGATTTCAGAAAGAATTCTTGGGATTTAAAGGATCTGGTAAATTTATTTTGTCAGATGGAAAAGAAAACTATTGCTAAGAGGTTGGATTTGAAATCATGTATAAAAGGATACACATTAGTTGTGCATTGAAAATGGGATCTAGGAGAAAGCTTCTCTGGAAATACTAAGGGAAATGATTGCCAGTGTCACTCATACAGAACTGTTGAATTGAGATGAATGAACATCAGAAATCTACTTGAATGGCCGAGCTTGAAGGGCACAACTTACAATTACAAACTTCATTTTGCTTTCAGATGCCGTTTAAAGATTAACTTGCCCTCTGAATGAACTTAGCTACTGGAAAATCCCCAACTTGTTCCAGGAGCCATGTCACCCTGGTAACAATCACAATTCCCTGGACAAATAGCCACTTCACTCCTAGCAACAAACAGTTCTTAAGTGGAAAGTACCTTGTATCTAAAGCTAGCAACCATTGGTCATACCAAGCTGAAATCATCACTAGTCAATAGAAATGCGCCAAGCAAATGCCAATCAATCACCTAATTGCCAAGATGGAAAGTCTCTCCCCCTGTGACCATGATAAATAGGTAAGGCTTGTACCAGTTCAAGACCTTCTACACCATCTAGTGTGCTGGAGAAGTTAGAGGGTCCAAGCTGAAGCTAGAATAAAGACTGCGTTTTTGTACAAGTTAGACTCCTGGTGGGCTCTGTTGGTCTGTGGGGACTTAGTGATTAGGACATAACAACCTTTATTTCCCTTCATTCTTCTAAAGACGTGACAAAGCCAGTATTATTAATATTATTGAATATGTCACTTCAACTAGTAAGTATGAATAAAACTTGGTAATTTAATTCAGTATTTATATGGAATTAGTGATTTTCATCAGAGAAACTAAAAGAATGACACTTTTAAATGAAAGTAACTCCATGAAATTACAAATAGACTTGTTGCTATGTCCACATGCATTTCCTGAATTCCACATTCCATCTCTTTGAGTTATGCCTTATGCTTCTCTTCTCCAGAGTATTTCACTCCAAAGTGAAGTGAAAACCCCTAATCTAATGCCCATCCCTGTTGTCTCAGGTGCCTCAGTGGAAACAGAGAAAAAAAACAGCAGAACTGAAAAGGAAGGAGGAAGGGAAAGGGAGGATAGGGTAGTGAAAAGGACAAGAGAAGAGAGGAGAGGGGAGGGGAGG